>PVIH01012242.1:0-64515 GCA_004025045.1 Sigmodon hispidus
TGCACTTATCCAGGGGACAGCTGCATTTACCCAGGGGACAGCTGCACTTACCCAGGGGACATCTGCACTTACCCAGGGGACAGCTGCACTTACCCAGAGGATATCTGCACTTACCCAGGGGACAGCTGCACTTACCCAGGGGACAGCTGCACTTACCCTGGGGACAGCTGCACTTACCCAGGGGACAGCTGCACTTACCCAGGGGACATCTGCACTTACCCAGGGGACAGCTGCACTTATCCAGGGAATATCTGCACTTACCCAGGGGTATCTGCACTTACCTAGGTACCAAAAGTTGTAGCCTAATGTGAGAGGAGGTTTTATCCTGCTAAGAGTTACTCTCAAGTTTGTTTTGTGAGGTCCAAGATTTTGTTATAAGCCTCAAAGTTATCCTGTAGGTGAAGAGGCTGCCTAGCATCTAGCCTGGGCATTCTGTTCTGTCTCTGTCTCCCTCCCTCTTTTTCTCTCCACCAAGGCTGTCACTTCTATATCCAAGCATACGAGTGTGTGAATGTAATGAGGGAAGAATTTCAATTGCCAAAACCAAAAACTGTTTGATGCTGATATTCACCTTAAAGCCATTCAGACACAGAGATGGAAACAGACATGTGATGTGGGATGTCTGTCTGAATGCTACGAATTATCACTAGATAATAAAGGAACTGTTTTGGCCCATGGCAAGGCATGTTAGAAGCAGGTGGGAAATCCGAGCACAGATAAAGGGGAAGGAGGGCGGAATCAGACAGCGATACCAACAGAAGCAAAGGAAACAAGGCAACAATGCTGCTCTGACAAGAAGTTTCAAGACGAGTGGCTCAACAAGATAAGAATCATGGGTTAGGTTAAGAGTAAGAACTAGCAATATGTCTGAGCCATAGGCCACACAGCATGGAATTATTACAAGTGTTTGAGTCATTTTGGAAGGCTAAGCAGCTGCTGATGGGTCCAGACCTTGGGGCTAGGCTGGACCAGAAACAATTATTATAGAAACACCAAATACAACATGGAAACTTCAGTCCTCACGTTTGTGTTTTGTGACCTAGGACTTTCTCAGTTCTTTTCATTGCGTTCCGTGTTTTTGCTTTATTTTTGTCATGAAAAGTACGTTTCCTAACTGCATTAGCAACAGTATTGTAAATTTAATGCAATTTCACTGGTTTCATCTTTCAGGATGTTTTCTCTGATAAAACTTCCTGATTTCTAAGTTCTTTATTATGATTAATTTCTTGGCTCACTGAAGCACTTAGTCAAGCAATTTTTTTCAGGAAGGCCAAACTAACAGCACGGCTTGAAACTCTGCACACTAGATGTTGCTTTCCTCCAGCTTCCAGAAGAATTATGGAAATATGGCTTACCTCTCAAAACTATACAGACCATGCCCTCGCTGTGTGCGTGAGTGCATGTGTGTGTGTGTGTGTGTGTCTGTGTGTGTGTGTGTGTGTGTGTGTGTGTGTGTGTGTGTGTGTGCTTGCGCGCGCGTTTGAGAGGGAACATGTACATACCATGACAAGCATATGTAAGAGGACAACCTACAGTAACTGGTTTTTCCTTCTGGGTGGGTCCCAGGGATTGAACTCAGGATGTCAGGCTTGGCTGCACGTGCACTTCCTCTGAGCCATGCCACTGCCCCTTCCCCTTTTATTATAAAGAGAAGAGCTCTGGTATCACTTTTATTGTTTTCTTTACTAATGAATCCATTTGTTTCCATTGAACTGCTTGATTTATACAGCTGAGAAATGTCTAAAACTTAGAAACTCTGCCTTAAATGTATTTCTTAAAAAAAAAAAAAAAAGGCTCAAAGATTTTCCTAGGCATGTCCCAATATTCTGCTCTTTCTACTTCTCCGACAGTTGTGCCTAAAGACTGGGATGTCTTCTTCAGAAAGGGTTTCAGCGAGCATCTGATCTCAAAGCTGTGCCCAGGCCTCTCTGATCCTCTGCCTCCCACGCTATGACCCCTCTGTGTTCCCATGCTTATTCCTCATCCATGTCCTCTCCATTTCTTGCCTACATCCTCCATTGTGGAATTCATTCAGAAGTAAAAAGTGTTTTTTGAAGAGAGAAAACATAGCTCAAAAAAACCTCATTTTGCATTCTAGTAGCTATTTTATTAAAAGGTAAAATAAAGTTTAGTTCCACATTTCTAGCAGGAGTGGGTGGGTGGGAGAAGAATAGTCATGCCTCATCAGTCCTGGGAAAAGAACATGTCCTAAAAGAATAGACCTAGCAGGGGGCCTCCCCAGTTCTGAGGGAAGATGAGCTTCCTACCTGCCTAGTTCTGAGAAATTAGCCAAGACATCTGCCCAGTTCTGGGAGAGGAATTAATTTTTATTTGCTCAGTTCTGGGAAAAACCAGCCACCACAGGTAGGGTCCAGGTGGGGTCCATCTAGGTGGGGTCCAAAGATACTCTGGGGCAGAACAACCCTAAGCACCAGTCAATCACTAGCACGTCAGCACCCAGTCTCCAAGCAACCAACTCTGTTGTAACTTTTGCCTATAAAAGACTACTTATTTAAAATCCACTAATGAGTGAGTATATCCCCTGCTTATCTTTCTGGGTTTGTGATACCTCGATCAGGAGGATATTCTCCAAATCCATCCATTTGCCTACAGATTTTAGGATATCATTTTTTTCATACTGCTGAATAGTACTCCATTTTATAGATGTATCAAAGTTTGTTCATTCATTATTCAGTTGAGGGACATCTAGGTTCTTGCTATTACGAATAATGCTGCAATGAACATAGTTGAATTAATGATGTTGAGGTGAGGAAAGCGGATCTGCCTGGAGTGAATGCTGAACTAAGCCACCTTGGGACATCCTGACCTTGCTGGGGAGGAGATAAAATGATGGGAAGAAGAGTGAGTGACTGGTAGGGGCAGGAGGGGGAAGGGAGTTTGAACAAGGGAATATATGGATTAAAAAAAGACTTTATTCATAATTTAAAAAGAGATCAAAAAAGAAAAAGAAAAAGAAAAAATCCCACAAAAAAGACCACTTTAACCAAAGACACCAGTTACTCCTTGCTCTGTTATCACAGAAGCTTGAAGTATGCTCCCTGCCTGGCTTGTATTGTGCTGCCAATAAACCTTGCTATAGCATTCTGGACATCTCTGGCTTCGGTGGTCTCTCTGTGGGTCAAGCATTGAACATAACATTTTTGACTCTCAGGTTCTTTCCAGGACTGCCCACATCTGTCCAGTAAATGTACTCTCCTCTTATACAAATGATGGTTAAGAGATCTGAGAGCCTTTCCTCCCCCACGCCCTACCACCCAGAAGGGGAATCTGTCCTGAACTTTGGAGGCCATGTTTCTTCTGACATCTCCAATGGGGTCTTTGTCACTGCGGGCGACAGTGGTTTTCCTGGCATTAAGAGTTCAGGCACATTCTACAGTTGAGAATAGAAGTCCCTGGCCAAATATTTCAGACTGAAGACAAATAGAGGAGGTTTAAAATTACTGTAGCTCCTTCTGTAAGAGGAGAGTTCCCCGCTGTCCCTGAGAACTCAGGAAGCTGCAGCTCTTCACATGTCCCCTTGAGGATGCTTCTCTGTGCCATGGCTCTGGTCCTATGCTGGCTGCAAGGGTATGAACAGACCCTCACTTTTCTCGTCCACCCGGCACATAACTGTGAGATCTACTACAAGTCCTTGCAGCCTAACTTAACAACTGAGCTGACAGCACCTTGGCAAGTCTTTAGGAAGGAGCCATTTTCTCCCCCTATACACAGTCAAACAGGTTGATGGGATGTGTAAGTGTAGACAGACCATTGTGTGTATATATGGGGACTTTGGTGTCTGCTGGTTTTTTGGTTTTGTTTTTTGGATACATCTTGATCTCAACCTTGAAATTTGTTACTAGCTGTCTTCTTGGAGAGATGTTATTGAATAAGGATCACATAGACACACACACCTGAGAGCCAGAAAACCCCATTGACACACATATTTATCATGCCCCAGAAAACTAGAATAATCAATCCATTAACACACATACTCTGTCTCTATTTCTCTCTCTCTCTCTCTCTCTCTCTCTCTCTCTCTCTCTCACACACACACACACACACACACACACACACACACACACGAGAGAGAGAGAGAGAGAGAGAGAGAGAGAGAGAGAGAGAGAGAAAGAGAAACCTGTCTTGCAGAATACCTCACTGACATACACCTCATACACCTCTCTACCTCTGTTGCATAGAATTTCTGTCCCACTAAACACGTTAGTGAGTATGGTGAACTTTCTCTGTCTCCTTTCTACCCACTCATATCTCTTTCCTCACGCACCTTGATGTCAAAGCAAGACAACATGTTCCTTGCTTTCTCTTAGTACCTTTTCAAAGTTTCTTTGCTCTTTCCAGTGACAGTTTGGAAGAGGGGGGTAGTTTTTGCCTAACTCTTACAGGACGTGACACAGGGCTCCTATTTCAGGCCTACTGGCTAAGAGACTACCCATTGCATTTACTCATAATTCTAAAACCTTTCTGTTTGTCTGGGGGAGTGACCTCTAGTCACCTCTAGAATGTCAAGTCTTACAAAGAACAGTTTTATCATGGTTGACAGCAGCTGACACCAATCAAAGTCCAATTAGTCAATGAGAATGTCAGAGAAATGATTTTACATTCTTCAGGTCTGGGCGTTAGAAAGACAGTCAATCAGTTGTGTTAGACAAGAGGCCTGGAAATTTATTAAGAAACTTTGTTTTCTGTGGGTTTTGTCAGTTGTGTTAGACAAGAATTTCGGAAATTTATGTTTTTGTAGGTTTTGTTTGTGTGATTGCTTGTTTGTTTGTAAGAGCTAAATGGAATGCCTGAACATCCCCTGACTAAGATTACCTGTACTGCTCAAATCTGTTTGCAGGTTTGCAAGCTTCAACATTTGGCTCATGTTAGTCACTATCATTTAGAGAGAAATGAGCAGGCCATTTGGATGATTTAGAAATGCCAGAGAAGGTCTAAGACTGAGAGTGAAGGGTAAAGCACCAGATCTATGCCCTCCCCAACTCCACAAGGGCAGAGGCTCAAATAGCTATCCACATAGCAAGGCCAGACCTTCAACATAGTTTCCACCTCAAGTTCAAAAGAACATTATATTTGGAAAATGACATTGAATCTACTTTTAGAGGAAACTAACATCATTCTTTAATTATTAAGAATGTTGTAAATCCACCCCAAAAATCCCAAATAAAATTAGATTCTATAAATAAGTCTCCTGTGGGACTGGGGTAGGAACAAGCAGGTGATGATATGAAGTCCAAGAAAACAAGAAACAGTAGCACAGACCTTCACAAGGACCCATCTGTAGATCTGGTTAAAGGTAGCGCTGAGTTCAAGGCTACAGCTGCCCACAACAGCTGATGAACAGAGCCTGAAGGTGATCTATCCTAAAGGATCTTGGTACACAGCACCCAAGCAAGAGCATTAAGCTTTGATCTAAGCCACTGACACTGGTGTTTAGCATACAGCACAGTGATTTGTGCTGTCACCTAGGTTTATTATGTTGTGAATACAAAATGTTAGTGGAGCTCAACAGGTACAGGTTGCCAACATTCAGGTTACATACATATATATATAGATATAGATATAGATATAGATATAGATATAGATATAGATATAGATATAGATATATGTTTGTGTGTGTGTGTATTTGCAGCACATAAATATGTATATCTACACATGTTAGATGTATTTGTCATGCACATATTTGCAGGAGGAATGGTGAGCTAACACCAATAATAATTTTTAAAAACTCAAACACAATAATGATTGAGGCCTCATAGCAGAGTAAATGGATGGGGAGCTGGTGAGATGAAAAAGCTACACATTTGGTGACAACATTGTAGGTGTCTACTGAGCATCTTAAGAGGAGATTAGAAAACTGACATCTCTTGACTGTGTGATGACATCTTCCGACATGTAGACCATGCACTTTGCTCATGTTCACCCTTCTTCTTCTTCTTCTTCTTCTTCTTCTCCTCCTCCTCCTCCTCCTCCTCCTCCTCCTCCTCCTCCTCCTTCTTCTTCTTCTTCTTCTTCTTCTTCTTCTTCTTCTCTTTTGCCTTCCTTCCTCCCACTGTCCCATGGGGCTCCCTATAGCCCCAATACTGTCTGTATGTCTGTCTGTCTGTCTCTCTCTTTCTCCATATATATGTGTGTATGTATTATGTGTATCATCATATTATGCATATTGACACACATAGTGCATATATGTACACACACATACAAGAGAGAGATTTGGCTTTGGGACTCTACCTTATTGTACTTAGAAAGATGATGTCCTTCCTGTTCCATTCATTTTCTTGCAAACAACTTAATTTTTATCTTCCTAGCCAAATCTTCAAGGAAATCAGAGTAGTCTGGAAACATACAGGAAGTGGTGCATAGTCAGAGGTATCTCTCAACTAGGCTGCAAGGGAGACTCCTCACTTTTACTCTCAGCCAGACTCTCCAGCTGAATGTTTATCCAGACCCTTCATGCTGGTAAGATTCTGGGAGCAGCCTTTGCACTTGCCTTTCTTCACTGGTGAACTAGTCTTAGAAGTAAGTCTCAGAGATGGTGCCCTGAGATACGCTTTCCCACATGTGCCTATAAGTTACCAGACTTTACAACCTTTCTCTGCTTTGATGATTGACAGGCCTTTGTAACATTTCTTCAAGTCTTCCATCAACCTTTGGAAGGATGTTAGATAACTGAACACTCTATAGGTAACAAGTGGTCCTCTAGCTATTGCCCAACTTGCTGCACCTTCAGTTCAGTAACTAAGCTTCTTCTACTTTTAAAATAATAGTAACAAAAAGGCCTTGAAAGAAAGCAATAGTATTTTCTTCCATGATAAAAAAAAAAAAACATACTTGTTTTTTGGCCCAGGATAACAGCATTAGAAGATAAGGTCTCCCTCAAGGTTAAAGGTCTAGCAGATTTATGGAAGCCACCCTTTGTAGGACAGGGGCTTCCTCAGCTGTAATGCAAAGTCCATTGTGTGCAGAGCATCACCTTGCCTGCCTTCACATCTTCTCTGTGGGCCTCGGAAGCTGATGAGAACAAAAATCCCTGCTGTGTTATCATCACACATAAGGCCTTCCTAATGACCAGGAGCCTCCTGTCTCCTGCCCTTACGTGAAATGCTGGCAAGCTAATTCATTGGCCTTCAAGTGACTGGAAGTGAAAGTACAAAATCTGGTCTTGGAATTCCTGAGAGGTCATTCTGGAACAGAAAACATTCCCATCAATCAAGAAGTGGGTTTCTGATGGAGAACTTTAATCATCAGCTGCAGACGACGAAGTCCTTTTATCAATGAATGGTTTGTACAGTGTCATCATTTTGTCTGCCTGTGTGTTTGGACAGCTCTGGATGAGTGGACATCATTGACCCTCTGAAGGAAAGTACCAAGAAAGCTAAGGTGAGTGAAACATATAATGAGATTATCATCGCTTCTCCATTTTTGAAAAATGATGCCCTTGAAGCCTGGTGACACCCTGGTGTTCTCTAAGTTGTCTCTACTACTCAATTGTATCATGTTCTAGAATGTTAGGCCACTGTCAAACTCTGCCTCCTGAGCTACAAGGCTCATCATTTCCCAGGGAGTGGCCCCGGCCATCTCAGTAACCACAGTTATCTCAGAACCATGTGCAGTCTGTGGGTAGACAGAAAGTGAACACACAGAAGACAAACAAATCTAAGAAAAATTTCATACTTTCCCTCAGCTCATGTCCCTTTGAAAGAATCTGGTCCTAGCTGGTTGCCAGGGCACCTTGGGGATGTTGGCTTTTACAAGATTGCCTGCAATCACATGACAAACTAAGACCTGGGAGGACGGAAGGAAGGCTTCTGAACATAGAGAAGAGAAGAGAAAGAACTAGGTGACAGTCAGCTGCCTCCTCCACACACTGACACTGTACCAGGCCACTTTGCTGTGCGACCTTGAGATCAATCCAAGATCAAAGGCAGTGTAGATAAGTTCATTCCTTCAAAATCCCAAAAGATGTTTGTCAATATGGGTAACAGATGCTTGGTTCTCTTTCTGTGTGCAGTGACTGGACAGCCTCTATGTATGCCTACAGAAGGCCCAGGATGAGGTCCAGATCAGTGAAATCCCCTACTGTGTCTAGCTGATATGACCACCTTAACAGGGCAAAGTCAGAGCCAGTCGTGTAGAAGAGGAGACACCTTGTTCTCACAGTGCCACCTCTGATGGAGTATTAGTTCTCTTTTAAGGCTCTCTCCATGAGCCTGCTTGGGGAAAGAGCCAGGAGAGCAAGGCTGGGGGCACTGGAAATCTTCCTTCCCTAGACACAGGATGGGATTCCCAAAGAGAAACTAAGAGAAAGAATGAAGGGAGGAGGTACTGGTACATTTTCTTTCTTAGAAAATTTTCTAAATAATTCATTGACATATACAGTCTTTCTTGATATAGAGGATATATTCAAAACGTGCCAAACTGCCTTTTATTCATATCTGTAAGAATTTGAAATGAGTTACTAAATTGCGTTAGATCTCAAGAGTGAATCCAATTTAACTTAAAAGAAAACAACAAAACATTACCAAGCCCAGCCTTCCACATCTACACATGCTCGGTGGAAGCACTCCACTAAATGAAAACTTAAGTTAAGAGATGTGTTGCCAGCATCTTCTTCATTAGCAGGTCACAGCCTCTGGGAACAGTGCTCCAGAAAGCTGGCCTTCTAGAATCTGTCAAGTGTGCTACACACACACACACACACACACACACACACACACACACACACACACACACACACACCTGCCCCCAACTAGCTGACTGTGGTGCAGGCCGCCTTAGTTGTGCAGTGAGTTCTAAAGCAGTTCTAATCCTCTCTTGTGTTCTCAGGCCTGACCTTTTCCTTTCCTGTCTCCTCCACACGGAGCCCAGTATAATCCTGAAATAAGAATCTTCTTATGTACCTCCCCTACTTGGTACTCCCCAGTGGCTTCTCATAGCCAAGTACAATGACTGCCAGTATTTTTTTGACTGTGCCAAATAAAACAAATGCCATCTAGATATAAGAACCCACTCACTGTTGACTTCTTTCAACTCTTTTTTTTTGTAGAAAATAATGGCAAATAGTATCACACAGTTAGATAGGACCTCTTTATGTACATGGAACGTGGAAGGGCAGTAAGGCCTAGTGGGGAGCTCTCTTCAGGGGCCTGAGTATGCAGAGATGCAGGAGAGGGGGCAGGGAGATCAGGTAGCAACAGCCATGATCCAAAGACAGCTGACACGTTTACGGCAAGTAAGTATATTAAAATGAGGAGGGAAATGCCTCACAATTAGGAAAAGGCTTTAAGATATGAAAAAGTAGAAGGCAGCAAAACCCTTCATGGATTCAGAATGGAAATGGACATTTGTAGTGAGAAGTTTGTCTGGCTTGGCTGGTCCAGAAGCCATTCAGTCTCAAATAATCACACAAAGGCTTATATTAATTATAAACTGTGTGGCCTATGGCTCAGACACTCCTCCAGCATCTTTCTTGCACCTTCATTATTTGCTAACTCTTACTCTTAAACTAATTCATGATTTTATTTATGTTTAGTCAGGTGACTTGGTACCTTTTTCCCATTGTGGCGTTCTCATCTTACTTCCTCTGCATCTGGTTGCTGTCTCTGCTCTTCCTCTTCCCAGAATTCTCTTTGTCTGATCACCCTGCCTATACTTCTCCGCCTGGCTTCTGGCCAAACCGCATTTTATTAAAGTAATATTTACAGTATATAAGAGCATAATCCCACAGCAGACATTTCTGTGTGGATTCATGACATTTGAATTGATATAGAAATAGATCATGGTATGCAAATAGCTAGAGACATGTCCATGTGCACACATAATAACTACAGATGTAAAAAGTAACTATAGTAGTACATATTACATATTTTACATTGTGTATCAAATATATGGAATGTATCTTAGGCATGACTTATAAAAGGAGATAGAATAAATGAGGTAAAATGATCACAACTGGAAAATCTGTCTGGAGATAATTTTGAAAGGTTTTTGGTACTGTTGTGTTAGTTTTTATAAAATTTTGCATTAAAAAATAAATAACAAGTGGACCCAAAATAAAAACTAAGCAGGAATGGTGGCACTATGAAGAACCTCACAGTGAGGGTGTCAGATCCTCTGCTGCTGGAGTTACAGACGGCTGTGCCACCATCTTGGTGCTGAGAACTAAACCTGGCTTCTCTACAAGAGCATCCAGTGCTGTTAACTGCTGAGTCGTCTCTCAAACTCCTATACCTATTTTATTGACATTTTAAATCATGAGTACATATTCAACTTTGTCAAATCCCTTTTCTGTGTCTATTGAGATGATTGTGTGTGGGTTTTCTTTTTTTGCCTTTTAAAAAGATATTCATTTATAGTTACATGTATGCATGGGTCTATGAGGTATGTGCACATGTGAGCAGAGGTCATGTGTTTCTTTGGTTGCTCTGGCTGAAACATCGCTCATTTTTGCTGGTTTCTAACTGATTAGCTCCACTGAAGGCTCCTTGTTGCACAGAACCTCCTTGTTCTACACTGACGTCCCTGTCTTCTGATTAGTGTTTCTTTTGTATATGCTGGTACTTTGACATTGACTGTGTGTGCACTTATAAACATATCATTGAATTACCTCTTCACCACATGATGATCTTCTTGCTTTATGTCTATCTGACATAAGATAGTAATTAATCTCTGCCCCTTTCATTACCACTTGCAAGGAACAGTCATTTCCATTCGGGTAGGAAGCTACTACTGTCTCAGTAAACATTCTGCAACTTTGTATCTTTTGATTAAAAACTACTGTCAGCCAAGAACTGATTCCCACCCTTTGGCCCCTGATTTCTGATGTGTGGGTCCTTGTCTTTCATCATCTCCTGTTTTCCTTTGCAGCTTTGTTATTTCTACATTAGTGTGATGTAACTTCTTCCCTTTCATCTTTCTAGTACCTACAAGGGCTTCTTTCTTCGTGGCTATCATTGGGATTACATAAAGCACCATATAGTTACATTAGTCTGTGATAGACTGATTAGAGTTTGACCTTCATTACATATGAAAGCTCTCTGGTTTCACTTTTCCCCATAGTTTTAGGATTCTGATGTCACACTCCATATACTCTAAAGATACATTAAGAATATTTTATCTTTAGTTATTTTAACCTTGTGCTGAATGTATAGTACTTTATGTACCACCTTTACAATGTTAACATATTTTAAATTCAGCCATATACTCTCCTCACAAGTAAGGTTTATAGTTCTAATGATTTTCCTGTTACTAATTAGCAGGCTTTTGTTTCAATGTGAGACATTCCTTCAGCATTTCTTATCAGGTAGGTTTCCTGTGTGCATCCCTCAGCTTTCGCTTAACTGGAAAAATCTTTATCTCACCTTTGTGTTTGAAGGACAGCTTGTGGAGCATGGTATTTTGGATAGTAACTGTTCCTTTGTTTTTATTCCAACATTTTAAATATACCGTTTTGCTATCTCTGGTTGCATATTTTCTACTGAGAAATCTGCTAATAGCTTTATGGAGGCTCCTTATGTACTAATTATGTTTTGAAATTATCACTTTTTAAATTTAAAGTTTAAAGAATTTCAAACATGAACATTTTATTTAGATCACTTGAACTTCTCTCTTCTCCAGCGTTTTCTGTATCTTCTTCACCGTGTCTCAAGTTCATGACCTCTTCTTTGGTTATTATCGATACATATGCAGCCATGCGCATGCCATTGAGCCCTTAGCTCTTAATCTAGGGCTGTGGCCTTTGCATTGTGCCCATTCACACTGGCATAGCACCCGGTACTGTCATTACCAGGACTTGTTAAGGCAGCCATATTTTTGAGAATTAATGGTGCAGCTTCCCTGTAGCAGCTATCCTGATCCTGTGGCTCTTTTAATCTTTCTGCCTCCATCTAGCCTGAGCCCTGGCTCTAGGGTTGTGTTGCAGATGTATCACTTAGGAGCCTCATGGTCATTCATTCACTGAATTGACCAGTTGTGAGTTGAAGTGAGCACATTTTGAAAGCAATAAGTTAAAAATTACTTTTATTAATTTATCCTGATTCTCTTTTGCAATGCAGCTAGAAAATGAAAAAGTAATAGGTGTTTCACATTTTAAGCAAAGCTAGCCTAAAGAACAAAAGATCTAAACCATTTACAACTATCATAAAAGGCAAGCTAAAGAATCGTTCCAGGTTTAAGGAGACCAAAACACTAGACTCAAAGACAGACCTATGATATGGACTTATTAATCTTCCTCATGACCATATTGAAGCCCACATGCCTCACAAGAATAGAAACAACGAGTTATAGGGTCATCAGGATGGCTTGGAAGGTGAAGGTACTTACTGCTAACCCTGGTGAACTGAGATGGATTCCTGAAACTCACATGGTAGGAGGAGAGTCAACATCTACAAGCTGTCATCTGACCTCTAAACAGAGGTGACAGCATGTACACAACCATAAACAAACAAACGTGAAAAGAAGTAATGTATATATTGTATATTTAATGCTATGCATCACATGTTGTATATGACATATATTTTAGATATGACTCATGAAAAGAGGGAGGAGAAATGTGGTAAAATGTTCAAAACTGAGAAGGCTTTGTGACTGTAATTTGGAAAGGTTTTTAGAATTTTTCTGTAAGCTTTTGTGTAAATTTATATTAAATATGCATGTAACACTTTTAATAAAATGAAAACTAAGTAGGGGTGACAGAACTGTGACTGGGGAGCCCTGTAGTCAGTAGTGATCGCACAGTCCCAAGGGGACCAGGTCTCACCTTGCCCTGGGAACCTTGACACAGGATGTTTTGTGTACAGCTATTCTAGCAGCTGTTAGTTTTCTATTCCGTTCCATCTCATTCACAAAAGCCACTCAAAATGCAGCAGACAGGACAGTTTGTGAAGAACAGCTTGTTCTGCTCTCATTTATAAAAACAACACCATGCCCATAAACCTTGACATTACGCTAATATTGGTAACAAACTGTACCCTGAAAGGTAAATGTATTCCCCATGTGACCTCTGGGATCTGTTCTCTTAGCCTGGTGCTTCTAACACCACATGATGCCAATTCCTGGAGGTTTACTCAGTCTACAGGTCAGATTCGTACAGACTGCTGTTAGAGTGCGTGATACACTGGGGATTTGCAGTCTGCATGCTGGGAACCACAAATAAAGGTGAAGGTTCATTCTCCGTCATCTTGTATGGTGTGTTTCTCTGACCCGATCGAGGTGAACACAGCCACCACTTTACCTATGCCTCCCTTCTTTCAGGAGGACCTGATGGATCTCTTAGTTAAGGGTGTCAGCCTCTAGGGCTCTGATTAACACTGGACAAAAGCAAGAGTTGTTATGAAAGGGTGTAAGATGGTCACCAAGATTCCAAAGGCAAAGGGAGGGACTCCTCCTGAGATCCCAGCCAAACACCTCAGTGAGGTTTTGTCTCCTTTTTGCATCACCCTTTGCAAGCTCCCAAGACCAGGGAGAGAAATACCCAGCTGCAGGTTACAAACCCTCTGGTTGTCTAGAGGAGGGTGCAGCCCCTTGGTTGAGAGTGACATGAATGGGTCACTGAGGCTGAAGATCTTGACTGTAGCAGAGCATTGGCATGCCCCCCCATCATAGATCCGTCACTCTTACTTAATTACTATTTGTTCAATAATTCTGAAAAAGAACACCAAGGAGAAAGTATTCTGAACAGCATGGACAACACTGAACTTACACTGTGTAAGTTCTGATATGTAGTGCAAGCTCTACAGTGTTATCAGGTAAAACAACAAAACTATGTGAAGCCCAAAACAAGTGCCTCTCCCCAGCTCCCAAAGAGTGTATAAACCACATGACACAATATTCATTGATCCCCATGCTCTACCCAGGTAATCCTGAAGCTCAGCTAGACCAAATATCTTCCTGCTGTGAGAGCAGCTGGAATAAAGGTCAGTTTCAGACTCACTGATCCACATGCACATGGCGCGGTATGGAAGACATAGCATGGTTCTGTGTACAGGGCACACTATGCTTGTACTGATGGAGTGTTTTCTTGTGTGTGTCCATGGGTATGTATATATGTGAATCCATGCATGTAGAGGTCAGAGGTCAATCTTGAGCATTGTTTCTCAGAGGCCCTCGACATTTTAGCTGAGGTAGGATCTCCACTCCAACAAATGGGCAAGGCTAGCAGGCCAGCAAGTTTGGGGAATCCTTGTATCTCCTCTCTTCTCACCATCACTGCAATTACAAAATGTGACACCATGCCAGGCTTGTCATAAACACTAGAAATCAAATTTGTGTCTCCACACTTGCAAGGCTAGCAATTGGCTGACCAAGCAAGCCTTGCTCCTGCCCATCGGGTACATTTTCTACATAACTAACAATTGAAAGCATTTCCCTTCTTCATAGTGACTAAAAGATCAAGGAATAAAATACTGTTCATCATCCTTAAAATAATTCTTTAAGTTTGGGGCTTCACTTTTTATATGGTAGTATAATATATATAGGCACATATGTATGTTGAATATATATTCATGTGTGTATGTAGTACTCACATATATATATGTGCACATGTATGATAAACATGTATATATATACATGTATGTGTATAATTATGTATACACCTATGCATGCACATATGTATGTACATGTATATGCATATATGTGTATATATATAAGAAAACATAAGTAAGAGCTACATATTGACATTCTCTTGCTTGGACACATGATCCCAGTGATTGGGTCAGAACTACATTCTCGGGGCATTTGACGGTTTAGTAGCTCTGCCTAGAAAGGGATGTGACAGTGAGGATTCTATGCAGCACCTACTGTTTCCATTCTTCCCTCTCATTATTCCGACCCCTTTGCCTTACAACTGGGGAATCAGCCTAGATGAAAGCCAAAGTCCATAGGTGATGACTGGATACTATGAAGAATCTGGGAGGGCAGCGTGGCAGAGGCAGTTTCCCATGCAAAGGTACCATCTTCATGAGGCAGGCAGAACAAGCTGGATAGGCACCCCAGTCAAACAGATACTGCTAAGCAAACATGAGAACATAAGTTTCATCCCCAGAACCCACATTATTTTTTTAAAAAACATGCAAATGGTTACACACTGATAATAATAATAGCAGTACCAGGATGGTAAACATAGGGGGATTCCCAGGCCTCACTGCCCAGTCAACTGAGCTAATATGGATAACTCCAGACCAACTAGAGGATACTATTAAAAAAAATACAAAACACAAGGTGGAGGAACACTCCAGTTGTCTCCTGGCCTAGGCACACAAACACACAAATGTACACATGTAAAACAAACTAAAGCAAGACAGAGAAACAAAAACTGTTAAAATCTATCAGATAGAATCATTCAAGACCCCTCGTCCTTTGCCTCCCAAATGTCTGCATCTCACTCGTGCAGATGATCAGGAAGGAAACAGACTGTACCTATCACTGATACATAGTGATGTACAGGGCAGAACACCAACACAGAGGAAGCCAGTCTACCAAGAACAAGTCTTCATTGTTCTAACCCTCCGCTACCGAAGAGGCTTTGCTCCGCCACACTGAGGTAATAGCAACGCCAGTGATTTCCAGAAGCATTACCCCACTGTCCTGTATTTTGCTGTGATGTCACTTTTGGTTCAGCATTCATACCATCACAATCCTGCTGCATAGAGCACACGGATACCAGAGTTACTGCTGTAGGAGGTAAGACTGTGACAGACATTCTTGTTAAATCTATTCATGTGAGTGTAGGTTTGTGTGAGTTCACATGTGTGCACATGAGGAGGCCAGAGGTCAATGTCAGGTGGCTTCTCTTTCTACTGCTTATTTTAGTTTTGGAGAAAGGGTCTCTTACTGAATTCAGAGCACATCAATTCAACTATACTAGGTGGTCAAAGGAATCCAAGATTCCTGTCTCCACATGCCAGTGAGAGATTACAAGTGTACACCATACTCACAGTGTGTCACCATACCCAGTTGGGGTTTTCCCCCTGCATGTGCTGGCAATTCATACCCAGGTCCTCATGCTGCATGGTACTCTACTGGCTGAGCCCTAATTCCATTTTATATGAGGAAACAGAAATTAAACAGCTTATCTCTGGTCGCACAGTGACCGAGTGAGGAGCCACTGTCTGGCTCCAGAGTATATGTTTCCTTGGGCATTTCCTGGGTGGAGCTGTGTGACTCAGTGCAATGCTGGGCACTGGGCTCATGAAGACTGTCTCTTGCCTCTGCACTAGCTGCTGGGGCAACAAAGAGAACACCAAGGGTCTCTAATCCCAAGGAACAAAAGAGTAAACATGCTTCACACAATCACTGAAAGTCCTAAAGATGTCAACCTGTTTATCTTACAAAGATGAAACGTGAAACCTCATTAATCTTTAAGAAGCACAAATTTAGGAGAATAGATTTTTCACCAAACCAAAGTAAACAAAAGTCTCTGGTACCTTCCTTCTGCCGCCATGAGCCTTAAAAGGAAGTGTATTCTTACTTCTTAGCCAAGCAAGCTTTGTGACAGGGCCTCTGTCTGCCCCCAGGTGCTTCAGTCATCCATGGTCACTGTGGTCACATCTCAAGGCAGATTTTTAACACACTGGAGCCTGGTCAGTTTCTTCCCTCAGCCTCATGCCCCTCAGGGCCCCAAGGCTTTTTCCTTCTCATTTTCCTGGCCCCACACGTTTGTATAAACTATTTTTTAATTTTGTATTTTTGTATATATGCTTTCACATTTCAGGTTCTGCTGTTCCAACCTGCACTTCCTGCTCCACAACCACTTCCTGCAGACAGTAAACAGCTATCATGGGGACATATTCACATTCCCAACAACCTTTGCTTCTTCTGTCATTTCTGCTTACGTCTGTTTGCTGTTATTTCTCTTTGTTTTAGGCACTGGTTTGTTTTTTTTTTATTTTTTATGAACAAAGAAGTCACACTTTCTATCCTTGTATATTCTTATTTAAGGTCCCTTCCCCCTCCCGCCACATCAGGTCATTCTCTCTTCTCCACAACTCCCCATCCCCTCCCTGGGCAGGCAGCAGGCAGTCCCATGGTCCCACCTACCCAATATTGTTTAGTTCAGTCTCCACTCCTGGCAGATCCAGTTTTCTCCCCCCTCTGTCAAGAGTGAGTCAAGTGTTCCTCTAGGGGGAGTGGGATCCAAGGTGTCAGTCCAGGGTGTTTCTGATCCCAAGCTGTTCAGTGGTTGTGGTTTGCAGCTTGGGCATGCTTTGCTTTTTTTCTTGGTTGTTTGTTTGTTTGTTTAGAGTCCACTAATGAGTGAGTATATCCCCTGCTTATCTTTCTGAGTTTGTAATACCTCACTCAGTAGGATATTCTCCAAATCCATCCATTTGCCTGCGAATTTGAGGATATCATTTTTTCTTACTGCTGAGTAGTATTCCATTGTGTAGATGTACCACAGTTTGTTAATCCATTCTTCAGTTGAGGGACATCTAGGTTGTTTCCAGGTTCTTGCTATTACAAATAACACTGCTATGAACATAGTTGAGCTAATGCCTTTGGAGTGTGACTGTGCATCTTTAGGGTATACACCCAGAAGTGGTATTTCTGGGTCCTTGGGGAGATTGATTCTCAATTTTCTGAGAAACCTCCATACTGTATTCCAAAGTGGCTGAACAAGCTTACACTCCCACCAACAATGGAGGAGTGTTCCCCTTGCTCCGCATCCTCTCCAACATAGGCTGTCCTCTGTGTCTGTCCCGCGCTACCGTCTCGCCAGCAAGAACGACGCAGCACACATAGGATCCTTCTGCAGAAAAGCTTTAATGCGTCTTGAGAGGGAGAGCATAAGCTTACAAGATGGAGACTCCAAACGGCTAAAACCCGTCCCTTATATAGGAAACTGGCCCCTGCCTAGGACGTGTCAGACTCAGATTGGCTGAAGCTCAAACGGGCGAGGTAACGCCACGGGAGAGGCAGAGCACAAGGAGTGGACATTCCCCTTGCACCTGCGCAGTCTACTTATTTACACATTAGAGCACAGGATGTTGATGCCATGTTGGAATGGCGGCAGTGAGTGCGGCTTCTCACATGTGTCTTTTATCTTAGCCAATCTAACAGGTGTTAGATGGTATCTCAAAGTTGTTTTGATTTGCATTTCTCTGATGGCTAAAGATGATGAGCACTTTTTCAGGTGTTAGGCACTGTTTTTTGTTGTTGTTATTGTTGTTGCTTTCGTTTGAGATAGGAGCTGCCTAAATAGTCATGAGTGTCCTTGAACTTCAGATCCTTGCCCCTCACCCCTCTGAGTGCTAAGATGACAGCTTTTCTCTGAGCAACAACAGCCTTCTTCATCAGCCTTTATCTACTTCCCTTCATCACCCCACGCCTGGGTACCAAACAAGGAGGGACAGCAGCCCAGGGCCTGCTCTGATGGCTGAAAGTAGCCAATTGGAAGTCTGCTTATCTCCCCCAAAATCACAGGAAAGAAAGGTGTGGCCCATACGTCCCTCCCAGTGTCCTGCCTGACCTGTGCTCATCCTTCTCCATAGCACTGCAGCACTGCGTGCTCCTCTCCTCTTGGAATTTCTAAGCACTGCAAACAAGCTGCCTTTGAATGTCCATCATCCTCTCTCCTGGCCTCTTTATACTTTTGTATCACAAACCTATGCTTTCAAATGTGTATCCGTTGTTCCTTTTTGACACTGTGGCCAAAGCACAACAACTGCTGTTAATAAGGCAGATTCCACACTCCATGCCGCAGCCCACGGAGCTGTCTCAGAGCCACTTGAAAAATTCGAACCTTAATGTTATTATACGGGACATGCTGCTAATCACATGGCAGAACCTCAGTGAACACTTAGTATGAAATAACTGGCTTGCCAGTTGGTCTTTTTACTTATCACACACGTGCATCCAGGCACCATATTTATACACACAAAATAAAACTTCTCCACAATACAGCTAGTTGAAGTGTGAGACAGTACCAACGGTACTAGCAAATGTCCACAGTGGAAATAAGCTTTACAACTGCAAAATATTATTAGGTTACAAAAATTTGGCTGAAAGAAGTTGAGCAAAGCTACGGAATGGAGTTTTATTGCCTCAATTTTATAGGCTTCATTCCAACCCCATGAATCAGAAGGTTCATAAATTCTATTTGATAACTTACAAAAGGGAAGAAATGGCCTCCATATATTTGAGTCTTTGATGTGTAAAAAATGTGTAGATGGTGAGTCACCTGTAGTATTTATTTCAGCTTCCCTACTCAGAAGGAAGAGTGATGTCACAGGGAATTGAGGGCCTGTTGTATGCTGAGGCCTGTGTCAGGTGGCATCTGACCTACTGAGTTAAGTTGTGACCTAGCACGTTGGCGAGGAGTGTTGTGGCAGCCTAGTCACCTCAGAGACACTGCTAGAAAAGACTTCAGCCTCCTCTCCTGATCGCAAAGAGAACTAAATGCACACAGGAAGTTAGCCTACGTGAAGGCAGCAGTTCCCACGTGAGATGGTCATGTAGGCTGCACACAGTAGGACTGAGCACGTGGGGGCCCCTGTAGATGTCCAGTGAAGTGACTGAGGAAGAGGAGGCATCAGGATGGGTGACTGGGCTTCTACTCTGGTATCTTCAGCCCATCTTGACTCCATGTCTTACTTATCCTTTGTATTCTAACAATATTTGCTGAATGAGTGAAGAAATAAATCAACATTTTTCAGATATTTTAAGTTGGTATGTAAGGATAATGTGTAATGTGAAAACATCTGGCTGTCCCAGTGATGTCCCGTGATTGTACCTCATAAAAACAGGCCCAACAAAACAAGCTATCATGCCCTCAGTCTTGTCTGTCATTGGGAGATCCACTGGTTATCAGTTATTTGTGGTGGCAACAGGTACAGTTCTTTCCCAGTAGCTGCTAAGAGAATGCTGTACCAGTGCACTGTCTGCCTTCTGCACCTGCCTCAGGGAGGACATGACGTCTATGCTGTTTGTTTTCTAGGGATCTGCCTCAGGGTCCTCTCTAGGGTTGATGGAAGAGATTTGTGCTTCTTCATCCCAAAACAGGATTGTCTCCGATTTTAATTTGAGTAGTGAGCCTCTGGGCAAGCTATTTTATAGTGACAAGAATAATTGCAAAAGCTTTTTGTAACAGTTTATTATGAGCTGACTTACAAAACACTAGCACTTTCACATTAAGTATGTGTACTTGAATAATATGCTGTGTTCATCTGTACCTCAGTTTCCTTGTTTGCACAAAGGAGCTCATGAAAGTGATAACGGAAGGAGTTGTTTTGAAGACAAGTGCTTGGCTGTAGTGTAGGTGGAATTTCTCTCAAAGGTTCCTGTGTTAAATACTTGATTTCCAAAAAGATACATCAGGAGAGGGTCTGGCCTTTATGAACTAGAAGTTGAAGGGCTGACATGGTTGAGTGGGTAAGTCCCAGCAAACACAGACATCAGGCAATTCTGGGAGGTCCAATGCTCTCTTCTGGAATCTATGGGCACTGTTTGAACATGGCACACATGTACACACACAAATAAAAACAAACAAAAATGTCACTTTTAAAGGGGAGAGACATTGAGATCTCTAGGCACCCCATCCTTGAAGAGGAATGCTGTGGGAGCAAGTTGTAATTATCCCAGTCTCTTGCAGGATTCCTCTTCTACGATAGAATCTTTTCCTCCCATTTGAGACTAGGCTCTGCCACAGGTTCTTAGCCCAGCCAGGCCTTGCCCTTCAATCCTCAAAACTGAGAGCTAAGTATACCTTTTTATTTTGTACAGCTTGCCTGCCTTGGGTATTTTGTTATAGTAACAAATATTGACTAATACAGCTAAATATATAAGAAATTCTGCTTTTATATTAGGTTCTCATTGTAATCTCATGTGACTCTTGAAATTCTTCTTCTGAAGGAAATGATGTTACCACCTCCTTTGCATAGGTGATATAAACAGATTGTATAAAGCTTTGTTGTCTTATTTGGGGTCCTGGTTTATATGTGCTTGCAAGGATTGGATTGCATCATTGATTGAGTTCCCTGGGGAGCAGAAAATTGGGGATTCCAGGCATTTAAAAATAAGAAGAAATTTGAGAAATTACTTGCAAAATACTGAACTTGGGAGTTGGCGAGATGGCTCAGTGGGTAATGTGCTTATTGTGCAAGCCAGGTACCTGAATCTGGAACCCAAAATTTATATAAAAACTAAACTCAGTAGTGCATGTCTCTACTCCCAGCACCAGATCACATAGAGACAAATGGATCTCTGGAGTTCATTCATCATCTAGCACAGCTGAATGTATAAGCTTCAGGTCAGAGACTCTGTCCTCCCAAAATATGATCAAGTTAAATGGATGAAAGACATCCAAGATGTACCTCTGACTTACAAACACACACACACACACACACACACACACACACACACACACTATCCTGGCTTTTTGAATTTTGATGTTGCACTACTGTTTAATAATCTTTTAAAAGTAGAATATACAATATTTCTAAACAAAAGTAAGATGTATGCAAGTGACATAAATTAGTGTGGAAAGACAGGAGTAGCATCTGGATTACTCACAGCTTTCACATTGGCAGACACACTGAGAACACCTACAGGATTCCCTCTTGTAGTCTCTCCTATTGGTTACAGCCTACAGGAAAAACACAGCCCTCTTCATTCAGGGTGACTACTCCGGTGATAGCCCACTCCAGCCAGAGCACAGGGACCTACACAGCTGTCAACCATGATTCTTGAGGGATGGTTGCTTAATTTCTAGACAAAGCAAGTCATGGTGACATTTGTCTGTGTTCTAGCACCTGGCGGGTAGATGCAAGTTCAAGACCAGGCTGCAAAACATGAGCCTCTCAATAAAACTTCAAAAGATGGCCAGCAAGGTGGCATGGCAGATAAAGGCATTTGCCACTAAGCCCACAAACTGAGTTTAATCCTGAGGACTCACATGGTAGAAAGAAAGAATCAAATCCCACAAATGGTTCTCAAATCTCCACAGAAACATGTGTATTTACGTGTGCATGCGGATCACACAGATAGAAGGCAGATAAATAGATATAGAAAGATAGATTATAGGTATGATATGATAGATAGACATATAGATAGATGATAGATAGGTAGCTAATAGAAACTAGATGATGGATGGATAGATACATAAATAGGTGATAGATGATGGATTGATAGATAGGTGATGGATAGATAAATGATAGATATGTAGATAGATACATACATACATAGGTGATATATGGATAGATACATAGACTATCAATAGATACATACATAGAGATGTGATATATGATAGGTAAGAAATGGATAGATGGATAGATAGATGATTGACTGATTGATACTTTAAAGCTTGAAAAATGTTTAGATAAAAAGATTGTATTTGTTTATGAGGGTGATGGTATTGGTCTTTATTTTGAAACATGTATGCCTTTGTGTGTGTGTGTGTGTGTGTGTGTGTGTGTTTGGTATACAGAAATCAATTCTTAAAGCTCAAAGGTTTTCTAGTAAATTTTCATGTTTTTCTTCCATGTGAATATATTTACAGAATTTAACTGATGTCCTTCCCCCCTTTTTCTCATTTCCCCTATTCCTATGGGTATAAAATTCTGTAGAATCATAATAGAACTAAAAACATACAGCGTTCAATGGCCCTGGGTTTCAGGTTAGACGCTTTAGGGAAACTTAAGAGTTTTCCCTTAGGTGTGTTCCTCTTTCATACATTCATTCACAAACACTTCATAAGCACTATATGCATTGAGTTTAGACACCTGTGGCAAAGGTTAGCCATATCACCTTGCTGGGCTTTCTCAAATCAGGAGTCCTCAAGAGGAAGACAGAATAATTGAGTTCAAGTCATGTCACAACTAGTTGGGTGTGTGATTTGGCTCTTTCAGTCCTGAGCATAAAATGATATCGTCTTCTACACATCTATGCATTAAGTACATTCTATTTGCTAAACTGGAGATCAAAGGTAAATGGCACAGAGCTTCTAAATTCAGCTGTTCACAATGAAGATCAGGAGACAGACATCTAAATGCATGAGGGGGAGAAGAATCTGGAGAAGGGTTGCCTTAAATGAATGTTCCCCAGCCTCATGTTTCTCCTTTTGCCACAAGAGGCAAGTTTTGCCACAAGGGAGGGTCCAAGTCACAGGAAACCCTATTGCACTACAGCTCCAAGGAGTGATGGCCATGTATAGATGCCATTACTCTGCCCATGCATGCCCCCACGCCACTACTTCAGTGCAAGCCAGAGCTGGAAGCCTCAGCACCTGCATGTCTTCAGGAGGACCCTCCTCACCCTCACCTTCGCTCTGCAGCCTGCCTGCCTCACCACAGGTGCTGCCTGCTGTGCATGCCATCACCTCACCCCAGTGCAGCCCTCTCCCAGGGACAGTAGCTGAGACCCAGGTTCTGCACCTACTGCCACAATTTCCCCCAACTGAGTAGAGCTCACACTGGTTACAGCAGTAACTTGCTTGATCACTGGGTACTGGCTATCTTCCTTGCCAAGGCTACCTCCCTACCAAATGAATATTTACCCATAGACCCTAATCCAGGCTGTGCTTCACACTGAGACAAGATGTCAGCCATTTTTAGTTATCACATAGCATTCTGAAATGTGTCTTGGATGCTCACATCAAAAAGCCATGTTTTATATTTTTAATTCTACTTAGAAAAGATAGAGTTTGATTCACTCTAACTAGTAAAATTGTGTCTGCCTAAGTGTGTATGTATGTGTATATATTTCTGTGTGTGGGGGGAAGGTGTACATTCAGGGAAGATCCAGTTCACTCTTCTGAGGCAGGGTTTGTGACTGAACTTGAAGTTCCTGTTTTGTTTTGCATTGTGTTTTGCATGGCTGGTGCCTGTGATCCTTGGGGCTCTGATCTCTGCCTTTCCTTCCAGCACAGGGATGACAGTGCACCTTTTTACAGAGATGCTGGGGATCTGAACTCAGGTCCTCACACCTGCACAGCCAGCACTCTTATGCACTGGACTCTCTCTCCAATCCAAGGATGTTTTAAATCTATCCTGACAAACCTTGCCCTGGCCAGATTCTTTACCTCTTACTTGAATATAGCAACCTTGAACCTTACCTTTTCCTCTACAGACTCGCCTTTCTCCGTTCCCGTCTCTGCCTCCCACCCAGAAAGTCACAGGACCGACTTCTGTGAAAACTGATCAAGGCTACTGCTACTTGTAACTGCTTCCTTCTAGCTACTGGAAAACATTTTTAACTATTTTAACTTTCATTTATTTATTTATTTATTTATTTATTTATTTATTTATTTATTTTCTATACAATGTTCTGTCTGCATGTATCTTCCAGAAGAGGACATCAGATCCCATTATAAATGGTTGCAAGTCACCATGTGGTTGTCAGGAATTTAACTCAGGACCTCAGGAAGAGCAGCCAGTGTTCTTAACTTCTGAGTCATCTCTGCAGCTCAGAAAACTCTTAAAATATTCTGATTTGTATAAAGCCAAATATTTGCAAGTCATTTTCAGGAATGTAGAATATATCAGTGTAGAACCTGTGGTCCCAATTCAGTGTGGATTCCAAGAGAAAACACAGACTGCACAACCCTACAGAGCCCTGTTGGATGCAACAACCCCCCACCTTACTGCAGTGGGTCTGCTCATAGCTCCCATGGTGAGGTTCTACACTTCATGACTTGTCTGTTTTTCATCCTCTGCCTGAAAACACTGATGTTTCCTTCTGCCTCTGGAAATCACTGACAGACAGCCAAGATTTCCTCTCTACAGATCCTGTCAGATCACTCCCCCACAGCTCCGTGTGCCTCTGTGACCCTTCTACACCATCTGCTGGTACTCAGCTCCCCTTCCCCCATGCTAGGTGACAGTCCTCTGTAGCTAGCATTCTGCATCTCCAGGGGCCTGGTCTGAGTCAGAGCATTTTTAAAATAGTGAATCGAGGTGATGGGTGGGGCTCGGCTGACAAACCAACCTGGTCAAACCATGGCTTTGTCATTTTCTAGTCACATGACTTTGGAGAAATGGCTGCACAGATCTCCTTGATCTTCTCATTGATAAAATGGAGATGTTGCTCTCACTTACCTCAGAAAGTCCTGTGAGGATTAAGTAAGCTGCTGTCTGCCATGAGCACATGGCCCGACAGCAGGCTGAGATACGTATTAACTATTATTTTTATTACAAGCTCAATAAGCATTTGAAGAATGACTATGCCTCACTTTCTACAAGGCAGGCCGTCCCCCTGTGAAAAATGTGCCTGTAGATTGATCCATCTGTGTACCCAGAAGAGTGATGGACACTTTATGTAATTAGTGTATTTTGTCTATGCAGCCACTCTGCTAGAACAGTTTGACTTTCCACCTGCTACAAATAAGAAAATTAAGAATAGTCATCAATAGCTTCTCCTAATCACATGACAGTGAAGTGTCAGAGACAGGGACATTCCAAGACTAAAGCAGCCAAGAGGAGGCTTCCAGCCCAGCATGGTAGTGCAGGCCCAAAATCCCGGCACTCAGGATACTGAGGCACGGGTATCCCAGGGTCACAGCAGCCTGGACTACATAGGGAGATTTTTGTCTTAAAGGAAGAAAAACAAAAAGAAAAACATAAGCATTAAAAGAAAGGCTGTCTTAGGGTTTCTATTGCTGTAAAGAAACACTGTGACCACAGCAACTTTATAAGGAAATTATTTAATTGAGGTGACTCACTTGCAGTTCAGGGGTTCAGGTCATTGTCACGGCACTGAGCATGGTGGCTGTGCAGACAGACCTAGTGCTGGCTACATCTTGATCAGAAGGCAACCAGAAGGGGATTGTGATACTGGACAACATCTTGAGCATAGAAAACCTCAAAGCCCACCCCCACAGTGACACACCCACTCCAACAAGGCCATACCTCCTAATAGTGCCAGTCTATGAGATTGTGGGGGCCAATTATATTCGAACTACCACAGAGACCCTCCCTCCTCCTCTACAAGTCACGAAGCAAGGCTGCTATCAATTTCAAGAATAGCTACCCTCTCCCTTGTTCCAAGGGTTCTTATGCTGAAAAGAGCATGGCAGCCATACTGTCAAGAAGAATTTGGCCAGGTTAGTAGGCCAAGACTTTCTCTTTTACATCTTTTCAAAAGATACAGAATCCATTGGGAAAACAAAAGACGTTTAAAAGCCTAGCTGCACAAAGAGCTGATGAGCATGTGCAACAATTCCACCTCTGGATGGTCAAATGGGGTTTGTATCCCTTTGCACACCCACTCATCAGCACCTTCTAGATTAACCATTCATCTATCTGTCCTGTGGCCCAAAAACTGCGTTTCTCAGGAGTCACACAAGAAAAGTGCAAACACACACCCTCAAAAGGATCTATGCAAGAATATTCTTAACAGCTTTATTCCCAACAAACAGGCAACAGTCCAAAGGCACACTAACAGGAAACAGATTTTAAAATTGTGTTGTATTTACATAATAATGTCAAGGAATAAAGAAGGGCAAGCTCTTAATATATTCAACATAAATAGACCATGGAATATGACCCTAGCCAAAAAAAAACCAGTCAGATGAAAAGGTAGGCATGCGATGGCATCATCTTTATTGCTATAGAGCAGAAGAGACTGAGCTCTACTTAAAAAAGCCAAAACAGGGTTTGCTTGTGGTTGCTGGGTAGCATCATAGTGATGCCTAGAACAATAGACATTGTCTGTACTTCAACAATGATCCTGTCTGTACTCACCTAACCATATAGTGAATGTTTACACATCTCCTATGTATGTATATACACCTCTCATTGTGTAGATGTATGTGTGTGAAGGTGAATATGTACACCCAAGCGTACATGTATGGAGACCTGAGGTTGGCTTCAGTGTCTTCTCCATCATTCTTAGCCTTATATATTCAGGCAGGGTTTCTCATGGGACCTAAAATGCACAATTTAAGCTAGCTTGGCTAGCCAGCCTTCTCTGGGGATTCTCTGTGTCTGTCTTCCTTGCATTTGGGATTAGAGATGGGTGCTAGGATCTAAACTCTGTCCCAGAAGCTTGCAGATTGAACACTTGGTCCCCAGACCCATAGACCCAGTATGTATAGATCTTGAAAAGTAAGACTGGCAATAGGTACATTATAAAATGAGGATGGCCTTTAGTTATGTTTCTATAGATTACATATTGAATAAATTCTCCAAATTAGTCCAAGTTAGAAGTCAGTACAAGAACTTGCATTTGGGGACTTTTCTAAAGTTCCTATTCATTTATTTTTAACAAATGTTTTTAACAACTACCTATAAAGCTAAACAGCCACTTTGCTATCTAGTGATAGCAAATTCAAATTGAGACTGACATTTGGTTCATTCACTTGCAACGCAGAGGCAGTTAGAATACTTCCCTCTGGTGGCTGTTTGGGGGTCTTGTGATAGTTAATCTTCAATATCAACCTTTAGAATCAACAATCCATCACCATGTGCTATGATAACATGTCCCCCATATGCTCATTTAGTTAAACACTAGGTTGCTGCCTCCTAACTCTGTTTGGTAAGGTCGTGAACCTTTAGTAGGTAGAACTTCACTAGAGAAAGTGAGTCACTAGGGGATTTTAGCCTGACCCCACTTCCTGTTTCCTCTCTGCTTCCTGACTCTGTGACTGTGATAGTGTCAGCCAGCATCCTGACCCTACAGTCTTCCCAGCCGAAACAGACTGTATCCTCCTAAAACAACAACAAAAGTAAACATTTCCTTCCTTAAATTGTTTGCTAAGTATTTTGTAACAACAATGAAAAAAAAAAAGCCTAATACATCATTGGAACATACCTCTGGGAGTGTCTATAAGATGTCTACAGAAAAATAGAACTGAAGAATAAAGAATAGTCCCAAATGTGAGAGACACTGATGTATGGAGCTGGAATTCTAGACTGGATAAAAAATAGAGAGTGGGCTGAGCACAGTGCTCATGCTATGCTTCCGGATCATGGATGTTATGCTAACAGCTTTCTGCTTCTGCCAGCATGCCTTTCCTGCTGTTACAGATTGTATCCTCCAAACTGTAAGCTGAAATAAACCTTCCCCTTCTTAAATTATTTCTTGTTAGATGTTTTGATCATGGCAGTTAAAAAATAATTAATAGAAGCCTAAATGAATTAATATATGCAAAGTTTTCAGAATAATATTGGTACAAAGTAAGGAATGGCTAAATATGAGTGATTAATATTAACCATTCTCAGTTTTGTGGTAGGCTTTGTAGATATAATAGCAATGAAACATTGCCCCAGTTTTAAAAAAAATTTATAGTTGGAAGGGAGGCTCAGCAATAACTACAGAAATAAACATGATTAAATATGTTTAGTATGATAATAGAATTTGAAAAGTATTTTGAGAACATAAATGACTAACTGCCTTATCGTGGAGAATCTATCCAAATTGAAAATAATCAGCCACCTAAATCACAGTGTTGTGGTTGGTACACACAAGTCCTTTTCTTGCCACATGAAATTTGAAACACTCAGAGCTCAGGTCTGGGATTCGTCTCTATGCTGGTTCATACCCAGGTGACCACATCTGTCCACATTCATAGTGCCCAACTCTTGCACCCCAGCCCAACAAAACTCCTGAACTGAAAGTGTCTAGATATCTCACACAGATGACTAAATTCACACTCCCCATCTCTACCCACTTCATAACCAGCTTCAAATCCCAGTAGTACCATTCCTGTCTTTTTCAAAATCCTTGTGCTGGGCTAGTGAGATGGTTCAGTGGATAAATTACATGCTGTACAGCTGTGAGGACCTGATAGACTATGCAGAATCCATGAAAGGGTCAGGTGTGTCTGTTACTCCCATGTTCCTACAGACAGGAGAGTCCCAGGAAGCTCCCATGTCAGGCCAGCAGTGCTGAACAGGAGGCTGGGTCAAAAACATGGTGGAAAATGAGGGTCCAGATCCAAGGTTGATCTCTGACCTTCTCATGTCTACTATGGCACTTGAGTTCACACAACCATTCACACACACACACACACACACACACACATATGCACACACACACACACACCATGCATGCACATACGCACACACACATGCATGCATGCATGCACGCACACATGCACACACACACCATGCATGCACGCACACATGCACACACACACACATACATGCACATACGCACACACACATATGCACACACACCATGCACGCACACACACATGCACACACTAAAGCACAGCTGAGTAAAATGCCGTCTTCTCAGAGCTAATCAGAGTGCTGACAGCCTAGACGAAAGTGAGTGACGATCACAACACAGATGAAGAAATGTCAACCATGTTCTAGGACTTTCTACCATTAGTGAAACTTTGCTTTTCTTATACTTTGCAGAAATGTTTTCCTTTTCTCTGAGACTGTAATGTAAAAAGCAGCCATAACTCCAATTCAACTTATGTTACATTAACTTATGTTTATCATCTATCTAAGAAATGTCTGATGGGCTGAGGAAGATGCCTCAGTCAGTCAAGAATTTGCCTCTCAGTTGTGAGGGCCTTAGTTCAGATCCCCAGAATAGCAGGGCTTACTCATAATTCCAGTGACAGCAAGATTGGAAGTCAAGACAGTTGGATATTTGGAAGTTCCCAAGACCAGCTGGCCTGGGGCCTGGTCTTCATGACAAAATTCCATTTTGTCCTCTGACATATATATATGTGTGTGTGTGTGTGTGTGTGCTCTGCATACTCACATCCACATATGAACATATATGCATGCACATGCAGAGAGAGAGAGAGCCTTCTTCTGATAATAATCACTGGGAACTGCAGCAACAGCAGAGCTCATGGGCAGGCCGTCTGTGTCCCTTCTCTCCACTGGTAACTCTGTGCTCCTTGAGTCCCAGTTCCAAGCTGATATTCCTTCCAAATTTCAGAACCCAGCTGCTCTCTCATCACCCAGGACATGTCTTGTTTCATAAATTCTCAGCTTATTTTTATCACGTAAACTACATTGTGCAACACTCAATTTCTTTTTCATTCTCTTTTTTCAAAAGAAGGAACCAATTTGATTGTATGTGATAGCAGGAGAGGCAGAAATGTGGCAAAATTTTAAATGGTGAGAAATCGGTCTCAGCTACCTGGGTTTTGAGAGGTGAATTGTGACTTTCTTGCTTACTCTGTACTGTACTGCAAAAGGTAGCTGAACTAAAAATCTTCATCAACTTGTCTACCTGTCTGCTTACCTCCAAGTCAGTCTAGTATTCATAAATGTGCCTATTTCATGTTTCTTCTGGATATTCAGATTAATAACTGAAAGGTTTATATAAAGGTACATAAGTATAGATGGAAACCCTTGAAATCTCAGACATCTTGGTTGTTTTTTTTTTTTTTTTTTTTTTTGAAGGCAGGGTATCGGCAGAGTTTCTCTATGTCCTGGAAGCCACTCTCAAAATAAGCACACAGAGGCATATTAATTATAAATGATCAGCCAATAGCTCAGGCTTATTATTAACTAGCTCTTACAACTTAAATTAACTCATTTCCATTAATCTACATGCTGCCCCAAAGTCTGTGACTCCATGTCCTGCTTCCTTTCCATCTGGTTGTAGTGGGATTAGGGTATGTTGTAAATATTTGTCCTGCCTACTGGTTTAATAAAAAACTGATTGGCCAGAGGCAGACAGGAAGTGGGAGTGTAGCTACCAGACTAAGAAAACTCTGGGAACATCTCAGAGAGGAGCAGAGATGCCGGGAAACATAGAGATAAAAAGTTTAAATGCTGCTGAGAAAAGGTACTGAGCCGCATGGATGAAAAGGATAAGAATCATGGGTTAGTTTAAGGGTAAGGATTTAGCATGCTATATGCTTGGGCCCTAGGCCAATCAGCATAAAATTAATGTAAGCATCTGTGTGATTCTGTGAGTCTGTAGGACCTCAGAGCCAGGTCGAAAAGTCTACGCCAGAAACATATTGCTATACTCCTCTAACTTGTCCTGCTTCTCAGCCTCCTCTGTATTGGCTGTCCTGCCTATGCTTCCTGTCTAGCTACCATCCAGACAGCTTTTTATTAAACCAATCCGAATGACAAATCTTTACAATGTACAAAAGGATTGATTGTTCCACAGCACCAGGGTCTCACTGACTTGGTTTGATGTATAGACTACTCTGGCCTCAAGCTGACAGAGATCCATTTGCCTGTACATTCCAAGTACTGGGATTGAGGATATACCTCTCAGATTATAAGGAAGCAGAGAGACAAAGCTAAGAAACAAATCTATACATTGATTGTTCCCTGTTCTGTAGCATAAAAGTATATAGCACTTACCTGAATATGGCCTGCAAATTCCCTGAGAACAGCAGACTCAGACCCTACCCAGGACCTAGAACTCAGTATGTACTTCAGAAAGTAGATACTCGATAAACATTTATTGAATCTATAGATCTCTTCCATTATCTGTTCATTTAGTTTTCTACACATGGACACACACAGAGACACATACAAGATTCTGAGCCCTTAGAGAAAAAATTTTGAGCTTAATTCACCTCTCTGTTTCCTAGACAGACCAGGTAACAGGTCTATTAAGCAATCATCAAGTTGAATTAACTGCCATTTCTTATCTTTTCTGCCTTCCTCTGGCCTACCTTGTCCATTTGACTTCAAAGACCCTCCAAGAGTTTCACCATCCTAATCAAATATTGGAAAGCCAGATACCTTGAAGTCTTTCAAATCAAGCTCAGAATTAAAAATTTAAATGTACTCTACTTACTCTGTAAGTAAATTTGTGACCAGCTAACTGCAATCCCAGCAGGAAGGAAAAGGCATACGCTTAATGAGTCTGGTCAGACACACCGTGTAACAGATGTCCAATGTGCCGCCATGAGCTTAAGTCATAAATATGATGTCTCTGTTTGGCAGAGCAAAATATATGAGAAGTGTTCTATCGGTCACTGGGCAACTTGCTAGATGGAGGGAGAACAATCAGAGGAAGGCGGGAGCTTCATCTAACTGTGTCTCCAAAGCAGCGTTGGAGAAACACAGATAATCTGCTTGCAATGATTCATCAAGTTGGTCCTTTGTTTCATTAATTTGAGTGTCAAGTGCAGCCATACAATAAAGAATTGCCAAGACCCGATAAGATTCTCCTCTGGCTGCTGCTTTTCCTGCCCAGACAACGGGCACTATTCATGCCTGCAGCACAAACTGAATAAATAGCTAAGTGCACGGCTGGCAGTGTTGGGCAGTGCTTTGAATTTTTTGTGTTTTCCTTGAAAGGCTTCATAGCATGTGTCTCTATCTCCTGAATGTTCATTTCTGAACCAAACATTTTAACTTTGTTAATAGAGTTTGGAAGTAGGACTCTTGAGTTAAAAATAGTCCCTGTTGTATCATCCATCCAGTGGTAGATTAGGAAAGATTAAAAAAGGATTGCAAGGCCTCTGCTGTCTCCCATAAAGTTCTCCCTGTGCCCATGGTCCAGCTGGCCTGCTGAGCATCCCTGTCTTATGTGATCTTTAGTCTCATACTGCTACAGATCCAGTGTGAAGAAAGACTGAGACATCTGTGTTCAGTGAACAATTTCACAGGAAATATGTTTTTAGCTAAATTGAATGCTTAGCACATGCTCTGGTTGGATGTAGAGATGAGAGTGCCCTCAGAACAGGCCATTGATATGAACTCAACACTGAACAGTGATCAGGGTTTCTTTTTTCTAAATTGAAGCTCTGAAAGTGACAGTATGTATGGCAGTGCATTACACAACACAAGTGAAGCATCAGGTTCTTATGATGCAAAGTCATTTTTTTTTAAATCGCCAACAGCTAGTATTTCTTCCCAGAAATTAGGAAGACTTTGTAGTCATGGTTAATTGCATAAATAGAATGCATTGACCATTTCAAAAACTTTAAAATCATGTAAATGAGTACTGGGGACCTCAAAGGTTGAGAAGAAATATAAATTGTGTTCTTGGAAGCCAATGATGAATGAAGTCATTTACATGAAAGAGTACGTACAGTCCAAAGGAAGCATGAGACTAAGGATTTGTCATAACAAAATCAAAACAGAAAAGGACATTGGAAAACAACTAGAAACTGCCGTGACATAATTTTTCAGGAAAACAATTCCATGATAACATTTGCCAAGCTGTAAACACAAAATGCAAATATCAATAGATCTATTGACATTTGGGCGGCTGTTTTTATTAAAACCACAAAGCTGAAAATTTGGTTAGTCAATTTTCAAATGGCCATCGTGTTCAGAATCAAATTGGGTTCCAAGTCCTTTGTAGCTTGATGGTTCCATAAAAAGATAATAAATCTCTGAACCAAGAAATAGGTACACCCTTGTGGTTAACTGTCTCGCCCCAGAAATTCCACTTCTCTGAAAAGATGGTTTGGGGGCTGGGAGGGGGACTGCAGAGGACTCTAGGACCCAGCAGGCGGCGGCAGGCGGCAGTGTGTAGATCGCTGAGAGAGACTCAGAGGGTCCGGCTCAGTTTTAATTCTCCTCTAATCTCTGCAACAGCAGCGCTTCCCGGGTCTGCTCCCGCTCAGCTGCTCTGCCAGGCGAGCATCCGAGCCGCCTCCGCCCCATCACCCACCATGGACAGCCTCCAAGAAAAAGTGGCTCGGGACGCGCTTGCCTGAGAATTCCGCACAAAAGAGGCGCTCAAAATGAAGACCCTGATGGTGAGTCTGTTGTTCCAACTCCGCCAGGCAGAGGAAAGACCCTCGGGGCTCTGTGTCCCACGGATGCCCATAGACGCCTTGCCGGGTGCCTAGCCCTGTGGCAAGAGGTCCCCTATTATGGGCGATAACTTTCCACCTGGCTTGGAACCCAGGATGAGCGCTAGAGATGCCTGGGTTCTTGGATCTTGAGCGAATGATCCAAGGGGCGATTAGAGAGCAGAAAAACAGGCTGACCTCTCCAGAAGGAAGGGTGCCCGACCGACTGCGACTGATGGGCACAAACTCAGAGGGGCAGGGAGGAGGGACATCATTGACTTTCTCGGTTTCCTTGTCGGATTTCAAACTTAGCGGGAATCGTTGCGGGAAGCCCCAGGGGCCGAGAAGAGATAATGTGCAAAGGGTTGGGATCCCAGCAGCTTAGGTGGGAAACAGATCCTCCTCCCCAAAATGCCTCAGGCGGGCGCGCTCACCCTCACCGCGGGTCACTGCGCGCCACCTGCCCTCCACTGGGAGGCGCGGGCGGCGACGCAGAAACATCCCCGGCAGGTGTGCTGGACCATGTCACCTCCGCTCTCTGGTTGCCGAGTCTGGGGCTGCTGCCTGGGACCTGCGCGTGGTGTCAATAAAAGCAGCAAGCTTCCCGGCTGCACGCTCAGTAGCTGTCTTCTCTTTCTCGCCCCGCCCGCAGCACCATGGTCTGGCAGTGTGTTTAGTGCTCACTACCATGTGCACCAGCTTGTTGCTCGTGTATAGCAGCCTCGGCAGCCAGAAGGAACGGCCCCCGCAGCAACAGCAGCAACAGCAGCAGGCAACTACCGGCAGCGCACAGCCAGTGGAGAGCAGTCCCCAGCCACGTAGAACCGCCCCCGCCGGACACCAGCAGTTGGATGGATACCTCGGCGTAGCCGACCACAAGGTGACAGCTTGTGCGCCATCCTGCCCGCCGCCACCGCTCGGCCTGGGCACCCTGTATACCTGGCCGTTCCTCTTTTCAGGGGCGTTGAGGCACAGGAGAAGGTGTTAGTTCGGAGGCTGAAAGGCAGTGTGTACCAGTTGAGGCAGGGAGGGCTGTGTGCTAGTTATGAATTGCTATTCCGAGAAGGGTGCAAAGTTCCTCAGGGAATAGGAATGAGGTGAGTGGACCCCAAACCCCAACGATCCTGCACTGGAATCCCGAGTCCTAGCAATAGTAGCTGCAGATGGATGTCCAGTTGCTGGAGCCTAGGGTTTTCCCAGGCAAGCCCTGCGCGGGTGAGAGGAAACCAGAATGGTGCAGACACCAGCCCCAGGCTTCCTCCTACACTGCCAGAGAGGAGAAGAAAGATCGGCTGCCACAGCCCAGTCCTCGGGTTCTCCTCTGATCTCTGCTGGGGACTGCTCTGGGCTGAAAGGCCCCAGTCCTGGGGAGCCCAGTTCTGGCAGGCAAAGAGAGCTGGAGGTATATTCAGCTCCCATTGGCTTGAGACCTGTTTTCCTTTGCCTTCCGGGAAGCTACGGCATGGCTTGGCTAATAATTAATAAGCTGGGTTTGTTTTTCCTTTAAATTGAACCTCCTTTCCTTAGACTAATAAATTTCTAGTTTCAGTGCAGGAAGCCTCTGGGAGAAACCAAATCAAGTTTCCTGATTCCAAAGATGTTTTAATACAGTTTAAATGTATCTCTGATTATTTGAAATTGCTAGTGTGTTTTTATTAAAAACACGCTTCCACTCCATGTCTATAAACCTAGAAGACAGCTTGAAATCTCTCAACTCTTTTACTTTGTATTTTACTGCATTTTATGATCGTGAACCAAAGTAATATTTGCAGATGTTCCTTCTGTGTGAGAAGATTGCTCTTGTCACACATGAGTAAGTCAGACTTTAAGTGACAATCATAATATTGCCACTTACCTGTGCTATGTAGAATGATACAGATGTGAAAAATCTAAAGGGAATTCATGCAGGAGTCAGCGATCCCATCCCTGAATGCCTGATTAAAACAAGGCATGTCCTGAGAGTTATATAGCAAGCTACGCTGACAGCCGGCTTTGGTGCCAGCCGCAAACAGTGCTGTGGGTTGCCCCAAGGAGGGAGCTCACATGCTCTGGAAAAAGTAAGGAATATTTTTTGGATATATGAAAGTTGTACTTGAGAGACTTCAGAGAAGTGAACAGGAGCAGGCCAAGGCGGAGGCCATTTGGGGTAGACTTCCAGTGGGTTTAACAATCACAGCTTCAGTCTGCCTTGGTTGCTGATTGATCACATCCTCAGGACCTGCATGTGCAGGCTGCTGATAAAGGCTGTAGTTGGGGGAAAGTCTAGCCCTGGCTTCTGGCTGGGGATGGATGTGGTGTTCTGTGTGGGTCACTGGCATGTGATGAACAAAGTGTGGATTTTCACACTCGTGGTTTAGTGGAAACCCACCCATGAACAGGGACTGTCTAAAGATCAACACCCTGAAAGCTCTGTAGACATGGGAAGATACTCCAAAGACTTTGTTCTTCTGTGACCTGATGTCACCTGTCTCTAACCTGGTGGACTGAGGATTTAATGGTCATCTTCAAAAGATGCTTATTTAAACAGGTTGCAGGTTACATATCAGGGTAAGCTTTATGTGAAAAACAACAGCCTTTCCATGTTTTAAAACAGGGTACATGTAAATGTAAACTCTTGGCAGAAGGTCTTTCTTTGTCTAAATTATCAGTGTCTATGCAAACCATTCCTAGAAAATCAACATCTCCCAGGGCATGGAAATACACACACACCAGCCATTCCAACACTCTGTAGACTGAGGCAGGAGAATGCCAAGTTTGAGGTCAGTCTGAGTTACATAGGGCATCTTGCATCAAAAATTCAAGAGGCAGGAGAGGAAGGAAATGAGAAAGAGAAGGGAGGAAGGAGAAAAGGGGGAAAGGGAAGAGACGGAAGAAGTAAATAAGAGACGGAGAAAAGAAAGCAGGAAGGAGAGAAGAAGGAAGACAGGAAAGAAGGAAGAAAAATAAGGGGAGGGGACTAAGAAAGAGAGGGAGGGAGGAGGGAGGGAGGAGGGAGGGAGGAGGGAGGGAGGGAGGGAGGGAGGGAGGGAGGGATAAAAAGCAAGGAAACCCATTTCTAAGTCCTACTCCAAGGCTGTGCCAGAGCACATCCAACACCAGGGAGAGCAGCAAATGCAGTCCAGACTCTATACATCAGTTGGTTATGTCCCTTTGTCCCAAGGAGCTAAATCCTTGGGTCCAGGAGGACATGCTCCTGTGGCTCTGGACAGCAAGTGGCCAAAGTCACAGTGACCAGCCTAGGTCCATGTCCCTATAAATACCTAGGAGCTGCTGGTGCATTGTGTTTTGCTTGGAATCTTCCACGGACTCCATCAGGCAGGACTTGAAATCATTTGTCAGGGTGTTGCTAGAAAAAAATCTTTTCTCCATTTAACAGGGGAGGAAGCAGGGAGCTGAAGGTCCCCTGTCCTAAGCACATGGCCACTATGTCACTGTTTTGTTTTTTTTTTTTTTTTCTTCACTCTCGTATCAGACCTCAGAAAAATTTACAGATATGCTGAGTGAGACAACCGAAAAACCATATGCTCCTGAATATTGAAATACTGGATTTGCTATTGTTTCATAAAACCTAGAGAGAGTTGCAGATACTATGTAGGAAATCACATCTCCATAGTCTGTGGTAGCAAAGACTGATAAATACGTGGTGTTTACGGTCAGTTACATGATAGAATTAACATCATAAGTCCAAGATCAAATTCAACAGGTGGGCCTAATCCTTAGTGCCTGAATTTTATAAATTACAGGCTGTCTACATTGATAGTCTTGTCTCCTATGACTGTAGACTACATTACTATTGATATGAAATATTGTGTGCTATTGTTAAATGATAGGGTGAGTCAAGTCAGTACAGTAAAATTAAAATATCCTTTGCCTGGCCATAGGCCCTCTCCTCTTCTTGCTTATTCACAGGCAAGATGATAGAAATTATAATCCTGGCATGAAAATACACACAGAAGAACACTCAGTTGCTCACAGTCATGAGAAAGTTGCTGCTACATTGAGCAGAGTCACCCTCTTTCCAAATTTCTCTTCCCTCCAACTCATTTGCACTTCATTGGATGTGTATCACAGCAGCCCCTGCATCTGTATTTAGACTACTCTCTGGGTTGTGAGTTTTATAAACCATTGATGGCTAACAAAATTGGCCAAGTACAAGAGAAGAAAACAAATTCTATATCTTTAGGAAACTCCCTTAGCATTGTAGCATAATGTAACCAAACAAACTATACAGACACACAGAAACACACACTGGTACACATGAACATACACACACATATTCATTCATTCTCTGTCTCTGTCTCTCACTCTCTCTCTCTCTTTCTCTCTCTCTGATTCAATCAAGCAGCTGTCAGAGGAAAGACCCAAGTCTTCCAGTCTTCCAGGACCAAGAATAGAAACATAGAACTCAATTTTGTTTCTAGTCCAGATCTTTTGAGGTAGATAAAGTCATTTTCCATCTGGTAGACCTTGTGAATCACAACTGAACTGATTCCATTTCCAGGGCACAAGCCCTTATCGCACAAGGCCCACCTGTCACCTGCCCTGCCCTTTTCTGCAAAGACTAAGGAAAGGGCAGTGAGTGACAGCTAGAGCTGAGTCTCTGCAGCCATCTCTGCACTTCACAGGGCAGCCTCACGGATGGAGTCACCACATGCCAACAGCATGTTTGTACATTGAGTGATCCTTCCTTGGGCACTGGGTTATTTGAAATTTTTTGGTGATTGTGCTGTTATTATTAATAAGCAGATGTCTCTTGCAAATATGGATAAGTCAGTTTAGCAACTGAAAAGTAATCCAGAAAAAAGATGTCATATAACTTATTTCAAAGTTCTGTGTAAAAGATCCCTCTTTAGAAAACCTATAAATGCTTATTGACAAGTTGACACCATTTATTAAGCTCTATTTGATGACATTTGAGTAATCCAATCAGTAATAAATCATTTAAGCATCCAGAAAATTTAGAGTGAGCTAATTTTCGGTGCTCAGGTGTTAGCACACACAGTCTGCCAACACTGATGAAATTATAGAGCGAAAGGAATCACGAGGTCAACCAGCTTTTGTGAGTGAAGAGTTCCAACAGTGTGGGCTGGTAAGCTGGCTCAGCAGGTAAAGACACTTGCTGACAAGACCTGAGGTCCATCCTCGGTACCCAAGAGGTAAAGGAGAGAACTGTCTCCAGTGAGCTGTCCTGACTTCTACCTGTGAACACACACACACACACACACACACACACACACACACACACACAGTTGTTTAATTTTAAAGTTTCAACAATATTTTTCCTTGGAGGTAATGCCAGAGTCCCTCCAACTTCATGTTCTCAGTGAAGGTCTTTAGCCTGCTCTCATGGGAAGTTCCCCGCCAAAAGCTTTCTTGTCGCAGGGTCCTTAGATTATATACTATCTTTTAATGAGCCACATTTTGCTTTTCTTTCCTTGTATCTCATAATATCTAAAACAAGTTTCACGCTGTCTATTAGATCCTCTCTTAGTAGCATCTAGGGTTGTGGCAATAGAGTCTGTATATGTCTTATTAACCAGTGCAATTCCAGGAACTGGACTGAGTACAACCTGGCACTAGTGGGCCTGGAACAGATACTCAATGAAAGAAATCAGAAAGTGGGTCCAGAGCTCAGCAACCCACTTTACATCAGCACTTTCCACACAGCAAACATCAGTGTGGTCCCAAAACCCTTGTAGGTCTTGTTTTCCTAAATTTGTTTTGCAAGAAAAAAATAACAACTATAAGTACATCTGTGGAGAAGAAAAAAATAAAAAAGATTCAAAACAAGAAGTGTTGGGAAGAAGGTTTGGGAAGCCGTTAACAAGCGTTCTTGTGATCCTTGTACATATTAAAGCTGGAGGACTGCTGTTAGAAGTGTCTTAGCATCTCAATGATTTGTCCCATAGCCAGTTGGTTCTGACGGGTTGGAACTAATTGCAAGCCCTAGCAAATGCTCACTGAAGGCCTAACAGTCTCAGAACTGGGCACTGAAGGAAGAATACAATCCCTACCCTCAAAGGGCCTTTGATCTCCTTTGTGGAGAGCAAAGACAAAGGAAAGGGGAAGTTAAATAATAAAGCCAGGGCTGAATAATAACAGGAGAGCAGCAGACAGCCAGGGAGCACTGGCTGAGAAAAGCAGCTCCTCTGCTCTTGCTCCAACATGAAACTGAACTAAATACTGTCGTTACAGTTGAAGCATATACATAAAGCCTTCCACAGAGTATAAAGCATATAAAATACCATTCTATTATTTAACCCCATATGTGGATGTGGTTGGGTGTCCTCTCTGATAACTAGTCTGTAAACAAGGTAGGTATCAAAACTACTGTGAAGGGGATTGATTTTTTACATTCAAGACGTTAGGTTTATGGCACTGCTTTGTGAGACAGTCTCCTGAATGGCTTAGCTTCCTCTGCAGCATGTACTTAGCATTATATTCAAGCTAAACCCAATACTTTCTGTTTGGTGAGTGTGAATATAATTGCATTAGCCCGCAGACAACACTTTTTGTGTGTCATGGAATTACTACACATGTTAGAACGGTGCACATCCGAACTCTTGGGGCCAGGCAGCAGCAGGGGTAATTCCTGCCCTGAGAATACTGATATGGAGGGAGATTAAAGGGGACAGGAGTTATTCAACAGGTTTCCATACTGTGTATTCTTCCGGCAGCTGTGTAGGTTTATAGGTGCAGGCAGACAATAAATGGTTATCTCCTAGGTCATAGCGTTATCTTTGCCCTTGCAAACTTTTTGCAAGAAAACAATTCCCTTAGAAGTCAGTAAACTTATGGTCAGGCAAAATGGGTGGTGACATTTATGCACAGTGTTCAGATTCTCTTCCATGCATTCCTTCTGTCCTAAGTATTTAGGCCAACATAGGACAAATGAATATTTCTACTGTGTATTCCAGTCAATATAACTTCCCAGATAAAAATCAAAGCATGTATGCTCCCAGCTTAGACAGGCCATGCACAGATAAGCTTTCCCTGTCATGTAGCCCAGGTTATGTCAGGGCTGTATATTTTGTCTTCAGAGCTAGAATTCCATGGAAATGTTTATTCGGTCTACCTCCTGGGTAGGCAGCTAGCTTTTAAAGACCTGGTGTTTTCTTTGTATGTGTCATTTTATTTTCAGGTTTTAAATTAATGCCAGGGTCTTCAATGATATTTGTTTAATAAACACTGTCTATATAAATATATGTCTATATAAATATTTTTAAATTTCTTCTACAATAACCCTGTGTCAAGTGTCTGACCATTTGGAATGACTGTAGAGGACTAGCTTTATGTCATAAATACCGACTCCTCACACAACAATGTGTAGTTCTGTAGTTAACTCATTTCTGCCTTCTTGAATTAATCAGATCTCCTAAGACATACTCAGGATTTTCAGTTACACGGGCAACTTTAAAAAATTATCAAAAGGCATTCCTGAGTAGTTGCAAGATTTGCCCAAGGTCATGGCTAGTGGCAGCTGGGGATAAAGTGTGAGCCTGATGCACACTTCATTATCATGAGGGGATTCAGGGCCAATATCTTCTAAGCAGTGACTCACCATTATTTGGACAGAATTTATTAAAATGAAGAGCCCAGGCCTACCCAGTTATTGGAAAGAAATAAATATTTAAACATCTCATTATTCTGAAATGAATATGAGAATATGCCTCCAGATAGTTGAAAAGGGTCTTCCACCAATGACTGTGTTTTTCACAGCTATTCTAAAGGGGCACAGAATGCAAGGCACCAATGTAATTGGAACAATTTGCAGCTCAGAGTAGATGTCTCTGTGAAAGTTGTTGAGGCAAGCTGGGGGGATGGCTTAGTGTGCTGCTTGAGGCACAAACCTGAAGACCTGAAGTTGATTCCTTAAACCCATATAAAACCCAGAAGCATGAATCTCTAATCTCAACAGTCCTGAGCGAAATGAAGGGAAAAGGCAAGAAAATTGCCTGAAAAGTCCTGGGACCAGCCAGCCTGGCATATAATGTGCAGCCAAAAAGACAGAAGGGACACTCTGCAGGCAAAACAAGGTAGAAAGATTGAGACCAGTTCCTCAAAGCTGATCTCTGACTCCCTAGGTGCACTATACTACATACATGCCCACACTCATACATACACCACACCTTATACACATATACACACATCAGACACTCACATATCACACACTCATACACACACACACACACACACAGAGGGGGCAGGCAGGAAGAAAAGGACCGAGGGAGGGAGGGAGGGAGAGAGAGAGAGCGAGAGAGAGCTATGATTGATAGACTGCTTCTATAAAACCTTCACAAGGCAGCATTTCTCTGCAGGCTCCAACAGAACAGTGATCCACTAAGCACTGAACACTCAGCGTCTTTTCCAGCTCACAGTCATAAGCATTTCCATATTTGTCCCCAAAGCATCACAGTCAGGGCTGTCACACCAATAGTCCACTCACTGATGGGAGGTCCTAGTCTTCCTGTCTGAATCTTGGTTAGCTCCTTGTTTCTGTGATAAAACACTGACCAAAACAAACCTGGGGGAAGGAAAGGGTTAATTCTGCTGAAGAGCCTCCCCATAGAGATCATCACTGAGGGAGGTGGGGCAGAAAGAGCCATGGAGGAGTGTGGCTCACCAGTTTATTCTCCACACCTCACTCAGATTGCTTTCTTATACAACCCAGGACCACCTGCCCAGGGGTGGCCCTGCCCACCACTGGATGGGCTCTCCCACATCAGCCACTAGTGAAGAAAATGTGCCACGGACATATTTGCAGGCCTGATGGAGGTGTTTTCTCAGTTGAGGTCCCTTCTCTTCAGATTTGTCCAGGTTTGTGTCTAGTTAACGAAAATTAACCAGCATACAAGATAATCAAACTGAAGAGAGGTCATGTTTAATTACATGCAGCAATGCTACCACACTCATTGAGTGAAGTTACCCTTTCCCCTTAGGGAAGATGGTGTCATCCAGAGACTCAGCCAACCAAGAGTTTGAAGGACAACGATTCTGCAAAGCCCATGGCCTCCCCCAACCTCTGGGATGGAATGCCTCTCCCCTGAAATACTCCAGGCAGAAAAGAAACCTTTTAAAAACTATGAGGGAGAAAATTAACCTTGACAGTTTTTGTAGCTTGGCATGAAAAGAAAACTTTTTTATGATTATTTTCTCTCTTTGTGGCTATGGAGTTATCGGCGGTGTCTGAGAACCAGGCAGGCACCGAGAGTTCAGTCTGAAGTGCAGCATTAAACAATTATTTCTTATAAGAAGCATATTCTGAAAATTAATTGCACATATGGGACATCTCAACTGACTGTGTTACCGCGTTTCTACTTACAGATTGACTTATGTTCCTTGCAGGCTGCCATCCCAGTGCCTGCCCATTGCTTAGAGGATGTAGCTCACATATCTTAGGAACACACAACAGGTTCTGCCTGTATGTCCCCAGCCCCTGCAGCTCTCCTGGGATGAGGCTTCACACACTTTAGGAGCACAGCTTGCTCTTTCACATGTACCCCCTCTTCCTTCAACAGAAAATACCCTTCCAGGGGCAGGAGAACCCTAACCCTAACCCTCCCCTACACTCACACCGGGTCACTCACAATAGCTTCTAAGTCCAGCTCCAGAGGATATAACACCATCTTCCTATCTCTATGGGCAACTGCATTCAACACATGACCACATACAGACACATCGGCATATACACATGATTCCAATTAAAATACATCTTACGAAGAAATATTCTTCTCTCACTTTGACAGTGTTCAATAAGACCCAGACTTGGCTTCCTTCTCTAAAGTTTCCCCAGACACAACCTCCATGCAGAGGAAGGAGATATTCCTTCAGACTGTCCATACTAGTCATCTCATCTCATATGTGATTAGTACATGCTGTATAGTAAGCATGAAGAGGAAGGAGAATAAAATGAAAGACACCCACTACCCCCCTGTGGAGCAGTAAGTACAGTCAAACAGCACTTCACCCCGAGAATTCTGTTGTTCTGCATACTTGTACAAAACAAGACAGTGGCCTGGCCATACTATCTTATGGGACCACCACAGTGTGACGTACTTTGCTGTTGATGGAAATGTCATTCCACTGTGCGTGGCTATATTAGCATTATACCCTAGTGAGTGCTAAGCTATTCTTTGTAGTTGTGTTCACCTTTGGACACACAGGATCTCCACTGGTTTTCCTCACATGTCTCAGTCTCATCTACTTTCTTGAACATAATTTAGTCACATTATGTTTTATATGTATCAAAGCTTAGGAAACCCTTGCTGTGCACTAGGTAGGCAGAGTCTGGCTGTGATTATACATATCATGGAAATATTTGAATAAGTCTGATTAATAGACTAATTATAAGAATAGACAAAGATAATAAGTGAGGGCAGAAAGACTTCACATGCCTAGCCTTAATTTCTGAGTCTTTTGAAAACACTGAGCAATAGTAATAAGCCTTCCAGAATGGTAGACCAAGCAAGAGGGTATGTCCAGGCTCTTTAGCAGTGAGCTCTTGAATCTTCTAGGCTTCAGTCTGATGAGTTGTTAAACGGTATGTTTGTTAAACAGTACTCCTCAGTTTGCTGTATTCATGTGCTTGTCCTGTACCTAACTCTGTATGTAGGGCCCAGAAGGCAGCAAATGACAAGTAAAGCATAATCCCCAACTCTGAAATTTACATCTATCGAGAAAGGCAGAGAAATAGATATCAAGTAGCTATAGAGGTTTGGATAGGAAATTGAACATGCTTCAGGGGCTGGATTTATCTTGAAAGCATTTGTGAAATAGAAACACAGCTTATCTCAGATGTGTGTTTCAGCTGGATCATTCTGGAACTGGTATAATATGATTAAGAAGATCTTGGTTACAAGGATGAGACTGCTGATCGTACCATAGTCAAAGCTGACATTGGAAGTCAGAGGATGGATACTACCCAGCTTTCTGTCTGTGTCAAGATTCTAAACTTGCCCCCAGAATGCTCAGTCAGAATTCAGCTTCTTCAATAGCAGAAGGTCTATGGCTCAATGGCTGCTGGAATCTCAGAATGATCCCAGATGGCAGCTCAACTTTGTCTAATTTTGAACCTTGCTGTGCATCTTCATGCCACATGTCCACTTGAGCAAAACAGGAAACAGAGATGTTCTGATTTGGGCAGAAGCAAGTTGTTCAGAGCACCACAATACATGCTGGTGACAATGGACATTAAACTGTCCACCTGCTGCAGAACCAGCAGGATCTGGGATAAAGGTACTCGTGAGTGTCCTACAGTGTGTTACAGTTCCCCAGAGGAGCAGGCAGATCTCACTCTTATCTAGGAAGATTTTTGTCACGTAATACATCTTACCAGGTGTAGGCCTATCATAGAGTGAAGGGTGCTTTCCCTTCCTCTCATTTTATATTCAGCTATAGAGAAAACAATTACCAGTCTTTGAAATCATCGTTGTTAACAACATCTAAGGAAAGGTAAGGTTCCACTCCTGTCGCATCAGAAGGAAATTGGCCATAAAGTAACGGAAAACTTGTGAAGAGCAAGCTTGGATCTTAATTCCTCCGACAGCATTTGATTGGAAACAGACACGCATACTGTACATCCAAATGAATGGTAGGTTTATGGTACCTATGTTCAGAGTTACTCAGCAATTTGCACCTGCCAGGCTGCTGTCAGGGATATGTGCAATGTGTCTCGAGGCATCTGAAGCCCCCACTTCACACCAGAACTCATAAAGCCCATCGTTTCATTTTTATTCCACTTGTACAAGTTTTGAACAAGGAATGCACAAAAAGTGGTAGCTGCCTGTGTGTTTTAGAACATAAAGAGGGATGGGGTTTGCAGCATCTTATGTGAGCTTCCATTTCCATTGCCCCAGCCACAGCCACACTGAAGGAAGCTTAGCTCTGCTGTAGCTGCCACAAATCTACACCTGATGAGTCATGCTCCTCCCAGGGCTGTGCATAGTTTGGCGTGTTATCATGTGACGAATTACTAATTCTAAGATTCAGAAATGGATGTCAGAGAAACATAGCTTAGAGAAACAGGGTACTCTGACCCCGTGAGCCTGACGTAATGACGGAACCATGCTTATTTTGTGTTGCTATAATTGAACCCCAGGTCCCGGGAAATTTATAAAGAACATTCCTCACAGTTGTGCAGGGAGAAAATTCAAAATTGACTTTGGTTGTCTGATAAAGCTGCATCCTGAAAGGGATGAGTGAGAGCTGTGTGCTCATACAGCTGAACAGAGAAGATGTGGAACAACCCTCTGTAAGACATGGGCCTGTGTGGGGGAGGTGGGGAGCTCTGTTATAAAGATATCTAATACCTTAAGGGGTACAGTGGTTATGTTTGTCATCAGCGACCAAACAACCCAACATAGCAGCCTGAAGAAGAAACATTTATTTTGGTTCCTGGCTTTTGACAACATGACAAGAGATTTCAGGGGAGTGAGGGTGAGACCTGACCTCTCCCATACCTCAGCAGAACTGGGGGCCAGAAACCTGAAGAAAATGCAGCTGGGCTATCAGCCCCAGGGCCCGCTCTCCAGTTGTTCACCTCCTAAGATGGCACAAAATTCAAGCACATGTACCTGTAAAGGGCGTTTGACATTCAAACTATGGCAGGCAGCAAGTTTTATGGCCTTCCCTGGGAAAGTTCTCACTTCTTAACCGATGACACTAGCAAAATTACTATCATTAGACACAGGACCACTGTGGGAATATGCTAGCCCCTTTCCTGTTAGCTGAGAGTCTCTGCAGCCATGAAGTTAGAAAACGTTAATCGGTTTAGAAATGCCCATAAGGGTGTCTTGGTGTAAGCTCTGAATCATCTATGAAGGGTCACTTGCCACTACTGAATTTGAATGTGATCTGATATTCTGTTTGATAAGAGGGTATCAACTGGCTAAAGAATCAGTAAGTGATTGGGAGGCTCTGCTTTGGAATGAGAGGCACAGTGACTGTGGTCTACAGTGAGCTGTGCACCCTGCCTTGCCCACAGGGAGCTATAACCTCACCACTGGATGGTCTACAAGTCAAAGACCATTTGTAACTATGAAGAGGGGCTCCAGATGTTACCCAGATGCTAATCTTGTACTTGACCTCATCTTTTTTTTTGCTTTTTAGAGACAGTCTCACCAGGTAGCCCAGGCTAGCCTTGAGCTTTCCATTTTTCTGTCTTCACCTTCAGAGGTTTGACAGGTTAAGTGTGTACCACCACCACGTCCAGTGTAAAAACCCTTTTATTTATTTACTTATTTTTTTTTAAACTTTATTTATTTATTTGCCTTGGTGTTTTGCCTGGAACTGGAACTACAGACAGTTGTTAGCTGCCATGTGGGTGCTGGGAATCGAACCCAGGTCCTCTGGAAGAGCAGACAGCGCTCTCAACCACTGAGTCATCTCTCCAGTCCCTATTTACTTATTTTTTATTGAGCATATCTCAATATGATTTTGCATGCATATCTGTCTATGTAACACGTGCTTGTCTGGTACCCATGGAGGCCAGAAGAGGGTGTTTTGATGCCCTGGAACTAGAGTTGACAATTTTGAGCTTCCATGTGGGTGCTGGGATCGTATGGAAGAACAACCAGTAATATTAACCTACTAAACCATGTCTCTAGCTCTAACGGACTTTCCTTAATGAGTCCACACAACTTTAAAATCTCGGGGAGGTCTCGAGGGTGGAATGGACCAGGTACTCCTTCATGTCTTCTGGCTTTCTATGCCAACCTGTGACCACCTGAATTCAGTGGCAGTTCACTCACTTCTTTCCTGTGGATCATGTCGTGTGTAGAGAGCGCCTTCTGTTGGAAAGGGTAAATAAGGAAAAGGAGCAGGGTGCTCACTTTGAAGGAATGAACATCACCCCCTTCCCTGTACATGATAGAAGGACAGGGCAAAAGTAAACCTTATCCATGAGTTTCTCACTAAAACATAATTACTCTTGATATTAATGCATTTCCTTCTGGAAGTCTTCATACACATCAAAATGTATGCAGATAATGTTTATAAGTACTTCCTGTGGGGTTATCATGTGTGATGCTTGACCAGCATGAAGTGATCCTGGGTAATAATTCATTCACTAGTTTAATACTAAAATATATTCCAGTTAGGGCTGGACGAGTTAGGAGCAGAGCCTTGGTGTGTGAGCTGACATCCTCACTTGGCTGCCCCTGAAGCGTCTGTACTTAGCACTGTCCTCCTGCCGCTGTCAGCCCTCAGGGGCTTCTCAGTTGAGGCTGTTTCTCCTGCCTGCCTGCCCCTCATCCCATCCATAGTCCCAACTCAAGAAAATTTTAAATTTTATAAATCATTCCCAGCAATGTTTTCATTCCTCTTGGCATTTTTCTTTAAATTTCACTAGGTAATGGGTAACTGCTCTGGGGTATAGCGAGAGGTAGCCTCATGTGGCACTTGAGAACACTGCTGGAGAATCCGGGATGAGGAAGTGTGGGCGTGGCTTACCCCCGGCACAGCCTCCTGTTTCCCGGGCTTCAGCTTTACAGACCCATCCACTCCATAAACAATATAGCTCAAAGCACCACCCATAGGCAGGCCAGAGGACTTGACACTGTTTTCTTTCCTAGACAGAAATTTCACAGAACAATAATTTGTAACTCTCACCCTCGTCTTAATGAGTGAGCTTTCTGCGTTGCCTATAGTCTGCATACTATCCTTTATGTAACCTAGTCTCAGATTGCACGTTTCTCAGTCCCTAGTCTTCCATGAGAGCCCCTGGGGCCACGTCTCCCACACAGGCAGAATGATAGAGAACTGCTAGCCCTCGCCTGGGGCTAGCAGAGTGCCTTTTCACTGCAGCAGCTTTCTGTCTGTCCCAACCCCCTTTTATCTACTTGATTAAAAAATTACTTTATTTTACCATTTTTTTCTTTGGGAGGGCTTTTATTGCAATAATATATGCAATAACATCTGCAAATTCCATCACGTCACCCGTAGAATTCTCTGGCATTATCTGTATGCCCTGTGCTGATCAGTGAGCACAGCTATCTATATTCAAACTTTTCATCACCCTAACACAGACTCCATAGACGATAAAGCAACGGAACCAGCCCATCCTTCTCTTGCCTAATCCCTAGAAGCCTCAGTTCTGCTTTCTAGCTCCATGAATTTGCCTAGTCTCAATATTTCATCTAAGTGGAACCTTCTAATAGGCTTCACACGGGGAGGTTCTACCTTTACATGGCCAAAGGGGAGAGAGCAAAAGAGAGTACCACCCCTCCCTCATCCATGAAGAGACACCTCACCCTGGCAGAGTGCACTAAAATGTTTTCAAGGTTTACCTGTGTTGTGGACTACATCCCACTAATATATATTAGCAGACTGCCGTATGGCTGCGGCACACTTTGTTTGCCCTTTTTGATGGACACCTGGATTGTGTTCTTTTTGAGAAGGATGCTGCAGTGGAAGTCAGTGTTCCCACCCTGGCACACTTTACCCCTTTTTGATGGACACCTGGATTGTGTTCCTTCTTGAGACGGATGCTGCAGTGGAAGTCGGTGTTCCCACCCCACTTCTTCCTTTTCTTCCCTCTTTCCTTCACTCCCTCTACATGCCTCAGTGGTACCGCTGTCTCTAACCTTCAGAACTGAGGACAAGCCCAACGAGAAGAGAAATAAGAAAATTCAAGAGAAGCTAACTATTGCACTACTTTTTCTTTGTCTAAATGTCAGATAAACATTTTCAAAATGTAGGAAAATACAGGAAGAAAAATTTCCCCAAATCCCACCACTTTGAGATAAATAATGATACCATCTTGCTTTTTTTTTACATTATTTTGCATTGAATTCATTTCTAAGCACTGATATAAACTCATCACTTTTTTTCTCGTACTGTCTGTTTTTGCATAAGTCTGTCTGTGTAGCCCACTCTGGCCTCAGATGTGTAGTTCTCATCAATTATATTGGGGTAGGGGAAATCTCACAGCAATCTTGACTCAGCCTCCCAAGTGCTGACACACAGCACACGATGTGATCTCCTAAGGTGGGGATGCATTTGTGTTTTGTTTTGCAGATATTAAATTACCCATTGAGATTTCCTTTAGTTGGTGGTTGTTTTCTTCCCCTTTCCACACTGGTGATCAAACCCAAGGCCTATGACTGTGGAACAAGTATCCACTATTTCACTATGATGTTAGCCCTTAGCAGATAGTTTTTGGTTTAGGGCTTTTTTTGTGTAACTTTTTCTACCCTGCGGTTTTCAGGCTTTGTACTTATTTCCTGTGCGTGCCCAGGCTTGCCCCTATTATTTGAAAAGCCCACACAATAGAATAAATGGAGAGCTGCAAATGTTATAATTGCTTTTATTCCCCAGTAATTATATCTTTGTTCAGAAAAGGTTGTCAACTTTTAAAGGTTTCATCTGACCTAGCCAACTTCTGGCATTGATTAGAATAACTCTCTCACCTTTTCCCTTTTGATTCGTAATCAAAGATTCGTGAGAAAAAAGTGGGTAGCATGCTGCTTGAATTTGGGGGTATCTCTTGTCCAAAAAATCGTATTTTTTCATCATTTTCAGGTTTTGTGCATTAAATAGGCACCTTTGCTGTTTATCTTGTTGTTCTGGCAACATCTGTGACAAAAGCAACTTAGCAAAGAGAGGGCCTGGGCTGGGGAGGTAGGTCGGCCCTGCAGAGCGATCCATGCACAAGCACCAGGGCCCACATTCGGATCTCCAGCACTCGCATTTAAAAGATTGTGGGGCACAATTTCTGGTTGGTATTTAATGAGAACTTGGAGCCAGATATTAGTGAGGAAAGCTGGAATAACAGAGAGAGGAAACAGACCAGAGTCATTTCTCACTCAGCCAATTTCTCAGGCCAAACAGGATAAAAGCTGTCTTCAAGAGTCTTCAGCCTGACTCATCACAACTTCTGCCTACATCTGCCTTAAATATCTTCTCTGCCCAGTTGTTTTACTCAGGATTCAACTCTGCATCATAATCCTCGAGTTAGGATTAAAAGTGTGAGCTACTACTGTTTTATTTTTAGGTTTTGAATTTACAAAAATACAGAAAGATCATTGTCTCCTCAGTGATGGGATTAAAAGGGTAGGTCACCACTCTGTCATTCCCATGCTGGGATTAAAGGCATGAGTTACCACTTTGTCAACCCTTTGCTGGAATTAAATGCATGAGTTACCACTCTCTGATCCTCATGGCTTGACTGAATAATTCTGGTATCTGATATTCCAAGCTGATTTTGTTAAATATAAAACATATTACCATAGTGGGGTACAGACAGACAGATGCCAAGGGTTCATTGGTCAGCCAGTCTTTTGGAAACAAAAGAGTTCAGAGAGAGAGAGAGAGCTGAACAATAGAGGCAGACATTTGCCATCAACCTCTAGCCACCACACTTTTTCTGTTTTTAAAGAGCATTCTTGAAATTTGAATGAATATACTCAACAACCTCTTAGCATTTTTTTTAAATCATGAAATAGAAGTTGTATGTTGTATGTATTGATCATAAACACCACAGGGTTTTGATATCTGTGAGCAACCTGACAGGAATTTAACGCAATAACTGCTGAGCCATCTCTGCGTTTCTTTATTTCTAGTGTTAAGTTCTAAGTTCTAGGAAGCCCATTGGATGTCTCAGGCTCACGTGTGGGCTTGCACTCATTAGCACAGTACCCACTTCCTTGTTCTAGATTTACAGTGCTTCAGCCAACTGTGCTATGTTCTGAACACTTTCTTCTGACAGCTTTTTTCAGTTTGCTATTCGGCTGTGTCAAGTCTGTTAAGCACATTTATCTTGAAGTATTTTAATAATCCTATTAATAATTTCTAGGTCTGAATTCAAATTGCCTTGATAGTTTTTCACAGCATCTCCTGATGCATAAATATTTTTGTATCTGTGGACTTTATTTTCTTAAATCTTTGTAAGGCTAAAGATGGACTTTGTTTCTATGCAAATGCCAGAGGAGGATGCAGGACATGAGATCTATCACTCTCTACAGTACCCCCTTGAGACAAGGGCTCTAACTGAACCTGGAGCTCCCTATTTTGCAGCATCCAGAAAACCTCAGAGACCCACCTGCCTCTGCTCCCTACCTCACTGGACCCATGCAGCCATGCCCAGCTTTTCATGTAAGTGCTGGGGATTTGAACTCAGCTCCTCGTGCTTGCACAGTAGATAGGTACTCTTACCCACTGAGCCATCTCCTCAACCCTTATTATGAATTTCTATGATGCACAATGTTACTGAGCATCTGTTACAGGCACATTGATCTTTTCTATATCTTTCCTGGAGAAATATTTATTCAAATTCTTTGCACATTTTCCCCCCCTGGGTTTTACTTGCATTTAAAAAAATTATGTGTGTATGTGCTCATATGCACATGTCTGCATACACAGAGGCCATAAATGGGCATCTGGTATTCCCTTTTTGTCATTCTGCACCTGTTACTTTAAGGTAGGGTCTCTCCCTGAACCTAGGATTCTTGTTTTCTCTTCTAAGCCCAAAGCCAGCAAGCTACACATGTCCTTTTGAAGCTGGGATGCCTGGCATGTGCCAGACACCACAGGTGCTGGGAACCAAACTCAGTCTTCACTACCCAAGTGCCCCTCACTGCTGAGCCACTTCTCCAGCCCCAGAGTTATCAAGTTATAAATCTTTATATAGTCTGTAGTCATGTGACTTGCAAAGTATTTCCTATTGTCTATTATAAGTTGTACTTTTTACTTCTTGGTATCTTTTGGAATGAAAAGTTTTTAATAATAATGACAATTGATCTACGTTTTCATTTCTCACTGATACTTTCAGTGCTAAACTTAAGAACTATCACTTAATCCGATATTATGAAGGAAACCCCTATTTATAGTCTTATGGTTTTAGCCTCTTAAGAGTTAAACCCCCTGTGTTGAGTTAGGTGTATATACGATGATGGAAGGAGTTTTCTTATTGTCTCTTGTGTACAGCTATAGAATTTCCAGGACTGTTTGTTGAAAAGCTCTTTTATTTCATTATCTTAGCACTCTCATCAAAAGTATCTTAGAGATAGAATAGCTGGAAAAGTAGGGATGTGGGTAGAAATGGGGTGACAGAGAGATGCGGTTCTCATCACCAGCTCTACTAGGGATTATAAGGCTGACATGCACTCTGGTTATCATGGGAAGTAACAACAAACTATAATTTCCAAAGGCCCCGTGCAGAAGCCTTTACCACTGAGAGTGAGAAGCGTTCTCTTTTATGCAGGCTAAGAATAGTCTGTGCACTGTTGAGTAAGTAGTGGGAAGGTTGTAGAATTCCTCACATTTCCCTGGGATCACATTTTTAAGAACCTTGATCTCACAACCAGCGTGTGACAATTTCACAAAAAACATCTTCCTCAAGAGTGTTACTATGGACAGAAACAGACCGTCGCTTCCGCTGCTGTGGTGTTGATGGCGCTGCTTTGCTTTTTGATGTGGTTGTTCAAAGGCAGCATTTGCAGTAAGTAGCAACACCTTAAGGTAGATGTTAGGCAGAAAGAGCCATATTTGGGACGCTTTGCACCCTAGTCACAGAGACATTCAATTTTCTTGGGAAGACATTCTTTGTTTCCTGTAAACAGTGAGGATAAGTCTGGTATCTGGTGTCATCTCCATGTGTTTTGAAGAGGAATGGAACAAAAGAGCATCTTAAACTTTTGATTTGGGATGATAGACAGTGAGAATATGCATGTCTGTTGATGCATGAGTATCTGTATGTGCATATGCAAACTGTGTTGTGTATATATGTGTGAGTGTATGTGTGTGTGTGCGCGTGTATGTGTGTGTGAGTGTGTGAGTGTGTGTGTGTGTGTAGGCCAGTCGTTAGCTCTGGTGCTGCTTCTCGGGTGATGTTCACCTTATTATCTTCACATTTTATTTTTATTGCTCTTTATGTATAGCTGTGGGTATGTACAAGTGAGTGAGCATCCATGGAGACTAGCATCATCTTCATATCTCCTGGAGCTTGAGTTACAGATGGCCGTGAGCAACCTAATGTTAAGAAGAGAAGCAAGCACTCTTAACTTCTCAGTTATCATCCCAGGCCTTGTCACTATTTTTGACAAGGGGCCTCTCAATAACCTGGAACTCACAGTACAGTCTAGGCTGCCTGACTACTGAGCCTCCCCAGCACAGGGAGTCCTGGTGTGCATCAGTGCGTCCAGGGCTTTCACATCAGTTGTGCAGACTGAATTCAAGTTCTCATGAATGTGCAGGAAGCACATTATGGGTCCAGCTATCTCTCTAGCCCTAAGATGATTTGGAAATATATCCAAAATAATCTCTCTCTTCATTTAAGCTTGCAAGCATGGGCTGGAGCACAGAAGCTGTGATGAGGAGCATACACTGCCTGTGTTGCTTAAGAAGGGATGTAACTGTGGCTTACCCAGAGTAAATGTAGGAAGGAGCTCTTTAGGCAACATCAAGTAAACATGGTGAGTGGAGCTTGCACACAAAGTCCAATTACTCTTCCTAAGTCTTTCGCTCCTCAGTCTGTGCAGTTCTGCACAGAAAGGAGAGGGGATTAAATGTGCAATTTGGTAATAAGTGCCGCTAGCTGCTTCATAGGCAGTTCCCCAGAATGAATTAATATGTGTCCCTTGCTCACTATAACCTGTTTGTTCTCTATAGCAAACATCCTGTGCTGGGGCGTTCAGATTTATCACCATAGCCCGAAGCATGTGAGGTTCCTAGACAGCAGGGTTTGCATTCTAAATATCAGTTATGCATTCACTCTTTAATTTATACCTGGACTTTTGGCAGGCATAAGAAATCTTACAATGGGAAAGAAAATGTAGTCTCCCCTCGGGATTGTGTTTCTTTAGAGGCCCAATGCTGAGACAGCCTCGCCTGGAGGGGAGTTTAGCAAATGTTTGTTAATGGAAGGAAAGGGAAGGAAGAGAAAAAAAGGAAGGAAAATATTCCAGCTTCACACAAGAAAGACGAGGCAGTGTTCTAAGACACAAAAGTGGCACCAAAGGCCGGAAGAGATGAGTTGGAAAAGGTCTGGCTGGGGAGATGGTCTCGTGGGTAAAACGCTTTTGCTGCGCAAAACAAATCCAAGCCTGCAGGTGTCCATCTATAAACCTAGTAGTACTTGGTGGGCAAAGACAGGTCGATCTCAGAATAGCTGTCCAGCCAGCCTCCAACCAGCCTCCAGACAGTCCCCAGACAGCCCCCAGATAGCCTCTAGACAGCCCTCAGACATCCCCCTGCCAGCCTTCAGACAGCCCCCTGTCAGCCCCTAGCCAGCCCTCAACAAGCCCCAAGACAGACCCCAGCCAGCCTCCTGTCAGCCCCAGCCAGCCCCTAGCCTGCCTTTCCAAAACTGCAAGCTATAGGTTCAGTAAGAGAACCTGCCTCAAAAAATAAAATGGAGTGAGGAGCACAATGTTCAGTGTTGACCTTTGGCCTTTATAAACACATACACATACAATAAACAAACAAACAAATAAATAATTTTAATTTAAAAATAGCAACAGAGGGCTCTGGGCCAAAGTCCTATTGCACATCTGTAAGCAGCATTTGAGAGGCTGAGGCTAGAATATGTCCCTGAGCTGAAGGCATCCAAACCAGAGGAGGATTTGGTGTGATGTCTAAGTGTACTGGCTTTGGAGACAGACCTGGCTGAATCTTAGCTCTTTACCCACTTGCCTATAGCTGTAGCCAATATTTTTGATTGGTCTTGGCAGGTAGTTTCCCTTAGCTCCTTTGGAAAGTGATGGTACCCATCCCAAAGCAGTGTTGAGGTACTAGGAGGGTGTGATCAGAAAGTACTACAGACCCAAGCACACAGAAGCTACACACACAAGATGCAACTCCCATTCAGCTCTTCCTCAAACCTTGAAGTATGGCCATAGTCCACAAATGTGAACATTCCCAAATCCATCCCAGACAATGGGCCTTTCTCTTTACCTCTGAAGCAGGTTCCTCCAGTCAAGGCTGTTGGGAAGACCTCGGGAGGAGAGGTCAGATCTCTGAGGTTATGCTCATTACTCAACTGGAAGCTTAAACAGAAACTGAACTGTCCTAACGTTCTGCACTTGGCTGAGTCAGTTTGGAGATGCCTGGATGAAACCTCTTGGTCTGACTTGAATGCCCTCCATATGGCCTCACCCTGTGTCAGCAGTGTTCAGGCTCCTAAGAAACTTCCTGTGCGGAGTTGTGGCAAAGTCAGCTGAGTGCAGGTAATGACATCTGGTGACATGGGAACTAAGAGTACTCAAGAAGTGCAGAGGAGGAGACTCTAAGCAAGGAACTTGTACTCAGCTTGCCCAGTGGACCACTTTATGAAATCTATAGTCTCCCTACTGTGCTAACTGAGGACATGATGCTCAAGAAGAAATAATACCTTCTTGATGATGTCATCTTTCAACAGCCCATTTTCATAAGCAACATTCTAACAACTAATCCAAATTCTTTAAAATGCTACAAAGTATCTTCTAAGGTTAGTAGAAGCAGATTAGGCTAAGGTGTGTATAGAGACCTGTTTGAGCTGGTTTGATATCTCCAAGCATTACTAAAACTTAAGGTTTCTAACAGCATCTTTTAAAGGTCATGTAGGTCACAACATGCCAGAAATGTTTATTTCTCTATCAGCCCAGAATTAAAATATGCTTTTGCAAAAGAAAACATTTACAAAGTCTTCCATGAAAAGGACCCAGTTACTCATTTCTTTCTAAAACTTTCCATATTCCCATGATGCCTTCTCATCAAAGCATTTGAGCAGACTCGGAGTGAACAACATGAAAGAAGGAAAATGGCTACTCAGATTTCCAAAGTGAACAAATTAGAAAATCATCATTTTAACCCCCCACCACAGTTTGAGAATTAAGATAACTTGTCTTAACTGCTTATTTAAGCAATGATAAAAATCATAGATATATTTGACAATGAATTTTTATGATTTAATAAGTAGTTTGTTGAGAATTATCTGAGTATGTTACTCAGATAATGAATTGTGACATGCCCTGTGAGTTACTGTTTACTCAGAACTGCATTCCAGCCAATGAGATGATGTTTACAGCCAATGGGTTATTACTCTCTTTGGATGTCCCTGTTACTCTCAGTTAAGTATATGGTCTCTTCCTCAGTGGTGTCAAATAAAGAACAGTTGCATTTTAGAATGCAGAGTTTGGGGAGAGGGAATGGCTGGAGTGAGTATCCATGGAATATTAATCAGCTACGTGACAAAAATGTAACTAGTGAATTGCATAGTCCCATTAACAGGACAACAAAGTATCCCCAGATCACAAAGAGTCGCCAGTGTACATGACACTTCTTGTTTCTTCCATAATCAACATGATAAAAGCTGTCAGATGCATATCATGACATCTTGGCCACATCTCAGGACTTTATCCCAAACAGGAATTAAAAGGCATTCCTGCCATCTGCCTATACCAGCTCCCAACTCTACCACCAGAGGGCAGCACGGAGACCCTCTTCTGCCCAGTCTTACTTGATGATTATGTTAAGTGTTGCGTAAAGCTCCCTTTGGTGTGGAAGAGTCTACGGTGATGTATCTTTCATAGTCACTACAAACTGTCTTAGCACTTTCATTACAAGTCATCACTGTAGCCAACAAACCTGAAGATAAATTATGGCATATTCAGAAACTGCTGATAAAATAACATAAACCAAGAGAGCAAAGTGTGGGAATGAAAGGCCTTTGAATGAGCTGGCTGTGAGTTTTCTATTTGAAAGAGCTCTGTTGCTTTGGTCTTATGGTTCACATGTTTCTTGATCCTTTTTGGACCCTGGCAACTAAAATCCTATTAAGTCTTTTTAGAGCTTTGAATACTGTTTCCAGATGGGAATTTTTCTTTGTTTGGATGATTTCTGTTTGGCTTCAGTACACAGAGAGTGAGCAGGCAAATGGAGTCTTCTTCTAAACAGTAGCATTGTACATGTTGTTTGCCTGGTCAGTGGTACAGCGGCTGAGATTGTAACCAACTTCTGTCCTGGTTACTCTACAGATATTCCCTGAGTATTAGAGTTATTGTCATCCCATTCCAGGAAGCAAACATCATATAATGTGCTGAGATATCCAGGATCTTTTGAAATTATTTTTCTTAAAAGTAAAGGGAAAGGCACCATAGCCTCACATATAGCCTCCAGGCACACCGAGCATTATCCCAGTGAGGTTGCTGGATCTAAGATCAATGTACAGAATTCAGCCAGATTTTTCTACATTTTCAGCAATCAACCTGAAATCAAAATGGAGGAAGAGATCTCACTTAAAATACACTGAAAAAAATGAAACATTTAGAAATGCGTGAAATCAAAGAAAAATGAAACTTAAAGAAAATGAAAACTTCAGACCACCACAAAATGAACTAAAGATCCAAGTCAGTGAAGGCAGCCAATTTTCATGGCTCAGAAGATTTCATACAGTGAGGAAGACAACACTCTCTAAGTCATTTGCAGATTTAACCCAATACCTACTGGGTTGTCTTTGGCTTCTGTTTACAAATCGGCAGGCTGATATCAAAGCTCACATAGGAAGCAAGAAATTAGGCTTCATTAAAATGGTGCTGAAAAAAAATAAACCTGGAGGATTTCAAATGTTAAAACTTCCCAATTTCAAAACTAGCATCAGTTGTCAAGGTGTCAATAATCAAGACTTGCTTCTCAAATAAGGACAGTCACATGACACGGAGATGACATTGAGTCTGCTGTACCTGTGGCCACATGACGTTGCAAAGGGTGTCAAGACCATCCAGTGAAGAATTTATCAGCAAATGGTGCTGAGATGACTTAGATAGCTGACGTGAAATCATGTAGCTGGACACTTCTGTCATGTCATATACCAAAATGAATCCAAAGAAGAGCTAAGTTATAAATGTAACATCTTTGTAAATATATAAACACATAAGCAGTTTCTTCTAGAAGAAAATCTGTGTGAACTTGGCCAAGGAGTCTTAAATATGACAATAACCCAAAGGACGGAGAACAAAGGGGGAAAATGAAGTAATGTTTGTCCAAATTAAAATATTTTTAATGCACATTTTTATATTTCAAATGACACCATCAAGTGAAGAGACAGAAACTAAGAGAACATTTGCAAATCACTCATCTTGAGTGGGACTTGCATGTAGATGATGTAAAGAATGCTTGGAAATGGTGTGACCTGAAAATGAGGGAAGGGGGATACTATTTCTCCATGGAGATCTACAAGTAAGCTATCAATGCCAGAAAAGATTCTTGACATCCTTCATGTCAGAAAGGTGCAAATCAACACCAGAATATGATATCACCTCACATCCCCTCAGATGGGTGCTAACAAGGATGAATAGAAACTGTATTCCTTACTCACAGCCAGGGGGATGGCAGAGATGATACTGTGACCTTAAAGTCTGAAAGTTCTCCGAATGGTTATAAATACAGTTACTAAATGTCCCAAAAATTCTGATCCAGGCATCAATGTGAAGAAAGTATCTCATTAGGAAAACAAATACCGGTATACTCATGCAGTAGTGCCTCACTCAGTACTCCTCAGGGTAGTGTCTTCTCCCAGTAGACATTAACAGAGACCCACAACTGGAGAATGTGCAGAGAGTGAGAGATTTGAGAGTGCTCAGTCCTGAACAGGATGTCTTCATGAAACTCTCCCCTCAAAGCCTAGAGGTATGCGCAGAAGATGAGGCAGAAAGGTTGGGAGGGCCAGAGGTTGAGGAACACATCAAGACACAACAGGATGGATGCACATAAACTCACAAAAACAATGACAGCTCACAGTACTACACAAATTCAACTAGAAAATCCCAGCACCAACAGGGAAGTGGATACAAAGGGCCACCCCTCACAAAGAAGGTATTTGCAATTGATACCTACTGGGAACAGGAAAATTCATTTTCGACAATAGAGAGACACTGGGTATATCAGCTTCAGTTCAAGGCAGTGCCCAGGAGTAGTTGGCCAACACAGACAGACAGACACCTATGGTTTTGTGTGTTTTAGTCTTTCACTGGGGTTTTGTTTTGTTTTAATGAGGTTATGTTTTAATTTCATTTTTGTTTTCTGTTAGGGGGGCATAAAGAGATAAGCCACCCCAATTAAATGTTTTTCCTTTATAGGAAAAAAAATGACCATCTGGTCACTCTCCTTTGGAGATCATGGAACCCAGTGGAAGAGGGGGGGAAAGACTATATGGGTGTCAGAGGGAATGGATAACACCAGGAGAACATGGTCCTCAAATCAAATCAACTAAGCAGGGCCCAAATATACTCACAAAGACTGAAGTAGCAACCACAGAGCTGACATGGGTTTGTACCAGGCTCTCTGTGTACACGTTATGGCTGTTAGCACGGTGTTTTGGGGGGGACTCCTAACAGTGGAAGTTGATGCATCTCTGATTCTTGACTGCTCTGGAGACATTTTTATTCCTAATGGATTGCCTTGATGAGCCCCAATAAGAGAGCTTGTGCCTTGTTACATCGTATCCTGTATTGTTCTATCTGATTGTCCTGTCACAGAGACCTGCTTTTTTATGTGAGAAAACTGAAGGAGAGTTGGATCTGAGGAACAGGGGAGGGAAGGGGAGTTAGGAGGAGTGGAGAGAGGGGAAAACGTGCTCGGGATATATTATATAAGAAAAATCATTATCAAATAAAAAAGATTAAAGATCAATAGATAGAAATGTGGGGAACATCTGGGATGATATGGGAGAAAGAAAAGAGCATGTGAATCCACATATGCCAAATTCAAAATTTATATATATATATATATATATCTCAATGCATAAAGAGCATAAAGAGCCATTTATGTTCATCTACTGTCTAATGGATGAAGTCATACAACTGAATGATATTTGGACAAAAGCTGGACAGAAATACTAATAGATGTCATGAACTCATGAAATCATTATTCTGAATTTAAAAGGTAATTATGGGCTGGAGACAGCACAGTAGTTAAGAGCAAGCACTGCACTTGCAGAGGGCCCAAGTTCAACTCCCAGCCTCCACAGTAGATGGCTCACAACCATGTAACTCCAGCTCAGAGCGTTCAAAGTTTGCTACATTTCAGGCACCTGCCCTCAGACCTACATACACGTAATGTAAAAATCTTTTAAGGTAAATTTTTAAAATATAGTCAGAAGGAACATGTATTATTATATAATTCCATTTGTCTAGAATTTTTCTGTCATATCTGGTGGTAAATGCCTACTCAAGGCTGGTCAGAGTGGCCAGATGGGCTAGTGACAGCTAAAAGACAATAGGAGTCTTTCTGAAGTGTTAAAAATGTTCCAGATTTACTATGGTATCATTTTTATCTACCACTGAATTTGCTAAAAATAAATACATAAAAATAAAAATTTAAAAGCTTATTCAGCAGTACATTTTAATGGGTGAGTTGCACCCAGTAGGATTTGGGTATCAGCGAAACAGTTGTGAAGACAAACAAGGTGCCCAGGCTGTCTCTGGCAGGGAAGGAGTCTCACAAGAGCATCTGGGAAGTCCATTGCACAGGCCCCCAAGTTGTTTTGTATCTGCAGAGAGAATGCAGCGTGGGGATGCTGGCAAGATGGGAGAAGGCAGTCTGATTGACAGCTGTGTCTGCCCCACAGGCATCCATCCTTCGCTTAAAGAGATTGTAAAAGAATGTCTTAGCAGTTCCTGGGTTAACCCTTCCATCCTTCAGTACTTGAGCTAACAACCAGTGGTGTGCTCAAGATGGGCTTCCATAAGGCTGCAGGAATGAATGGACTCCCAAAAGCACTTAGTATGAATGCTGAACGAAGAGAGTTGCGAAAAGAAGCCGGTGAGTCCACATATGGCAAATTCAAAAGCCTAAATGAGTTAGTGGCAGGCTGCTAGCGCTATCCCGTGTGGGGCTGTGGAGGACGAGTGGATAAGAGGACGCACTGGACATCTTATAGCCTCTGATCTGGGGCTGTTTACACAGAGCACCCAGTCTATGATAATCTGATGGGTTGTAATCTTACTTGTGCACATTTCTCCATGGGAAATAGCTAAAAGTAATAACGAGGATCTGTTTAATTCTGTGTAGTTGATATCTGACAGATGCTCATAGGGTCCAGGCTTGGGTGCTTCCTGAGCACCGGAAGCAGAGTGCCCCTCCCCCACAGCCATTCCATCTTCATATCTTGGGAGCAAATGTCCCAGCAGTTCCTCTTGGCATCACGTTTGTGACTCTATGGTTCTCCTTTGTCTCGGTGGCCACGCCACTCTGTCACTCTCTCTACAAAAAAGGTTTGGAGAAGGACAGGTCTGAATGAGCTGTGGAACCCAGTATATTTCTCTGTCGTGTGCTCATATCTAAATCACAGACCATGTTGTTTCTTGTTTAGCCACTGAAAAATAGAATGGTGGGGTTGGAAGGCTCAAGGAAAGTGCTTGCCTTGTACACCTTAGGTGCTGTTCCCCAGTCTTGCTTCTTTGCTTTTGTTTCTTTTTGTTTTTTTGAGACAGTGTCTGTCATTGGCTTAGAGTTTGCCAAATAGGCAAAGCTGATTGGCCAGTGAACCTCTGGGTTCTGCCTGACTCTGCCTCTCTTTCGCAGAGGCTATAATAATGCACAACCATACTTTACTTTTGTAAAAAGTCATCTGGAAACTTAACTCAGGTCCCAATACTTGCAAGGCTCACACATGTGCATGTACACGAACACGCATATGCATGCACATGCACACACGCACAAACACACATGAAAACCACACACACACACACATACCAAAAACTAGAATGGTTCTCACTTCTTTAACGATGAGTAGGGAAGCAGTTCTTTCCCAGAACTGAAAACTGTGCTTTGATAATGGTTCAGACACGAATCCACTCATAATGACAAAATTCCTCCTCCATTTGCTAAATTGTTTTCATAAAATAAAAGCCTATTTACTATACTAATCATTTGCAAACTGGAGTCCATATATGGATTGTCCAGGAAGCAAAACCTGTAACAGGGTGTGCTTTGGTTTATTTGATGAGTACAGACAAGAAGCAGGAAAAACTCTTCATTCCTTGCTTTGAGGGCAGCCTTCTTCCAGCAGAGCAGGGAGGGGATCAGAAAGAAGATGTCCACTGTACTCTTGCCTACTCACCTTGTTTTCCCGGGCATGCAGAAAGTTAGCATGAACCCACTGCCTAAAAGTTGGCAAAATGCCCTCATTTTAAATGTAATAATCATCTCATCTTGGACGTAGAAAAAGCTACAAGTCCTCCTTTGTTACTTAACTACAAGAATAAAAATGTCTTAAGAGTTTACCTGACAACAAAAATTCCCAAGCTAATGTTTGATAAAGTCTGTGTCTACTGGGTAGTTAATCCAGGCAAGTAAGAAGCACTCTGAAGAATGTGGCGTGGAAATCGGCACCCTCTCCCCACTGTGGGAGTCAGAGGGCCACTTTCCAGGTTCCTCTCAGTGGAGCAACTGGCCTGATGGAAATCTGTCTCAGGAGCCCTCCCCACCGGGGGAAGTGGAGTGGTGGTGTCTTTCACGGAGTAAGAATCTGAATTAAGAAAGGCAGCTGAAATAATAGCTGAACTTTTGAACTTCCTGATCAGATAATTATTCTGGAAAGTCTGTCTAAGGTGGCAGAAGCGAATGAATGCCACTCAGTGTTGAATTTTAGAGGAATACTTCCATTAAATAGAGTGCTGTCCCATCAGGTTTGATTGCTGAGTGCAGCTGCAATAAGAATTATAAGGCAGCACTTCTGATTGGCAGGTGGAACAGGAATAGCTCTCTAAGGTAGAAACTGTGCTTGGAAGTGAGTGTATCTCATCTGCATAGATGCTTACATGGTTCATGAAAGGAATTTGTCTTTATCTTGGCCACGGATATCTCTCCTAATTTCTATGTCCAAGCATTTACTACACAAATCTCTTTGAGTGCCCCATAGGGACCACACTATTCAAAGTGAAACTCAGCCTTCTCTACAGCCTGACCCCTTTCACGCTCTCCTGTATTTATTTTCTACAATTCAAGATGGTCAGTGTTGTCACCTTCACAGTCTAGTATCACCTAGGAGATGAGCCTCTGGGTATGTCTATGGGTGATTGTCTCACTTATGTTAACTTATGTGAATAGACTCATATTGATAATAGGTGACAGCAACTCTTGGGCTTGAAATCCTGGCCTGTATAAAATGGAAAGAGTGGGGCTGGAGAAATGAGATGACCCTGCTGATAAGACTAACTCCTGTTCTTCCAGGTAACTCTAGTGAGGTTCCTAGCTCCCAGGTTAGGTTACTCCATGCCTTTTCTGACTGCCATAGGCCTCTGCACTTATATGGCACACACACACACACACACACACACACACACACACACACACACACACACTAAATACTTGTAGTGGGAAAGGAAGCTGAGTAAAAGCATACATTTAATGTGTTGCCCCATTATGGATGTGATAGGATGTGACTAGCTGCTTCAATCTCCTGAGGCCCTCACTTCCCTACAGTGATGTCTTGAGCTGTGAGGTAAAATAAACCCTTTCTTCCTTAAGTGGCCATTGTCAGGGAAATTGATCACAGCAACAAGAAAAGAGAATAGATAATAACTATGTCAGTTTCCACAACCATCTGTCTGAGTGTCTCTCCTGGTTACCCTGTATGATGGTTAGTGGGCATCTCTCCTGGTTACCCTGTATGATGGTTAGTGGACATCTCTCCTGGTTACCCTGTATGATGGTTAGTGGACATCTCTCCTGGTTACCCTGTATGATGGTTAGTGGACATCTCTCCTAGTTACCCTGTATGATGGTTAGTGGCTATCTCTCCTGGTTACCCTGTATGATGGTTAGTGGACATCTCTCCTGGTTACCCTGTATGATGGTTAGTGGCTATCTCTCCTGGTTACCCTGTATGATGGTTAGTGGACATCTCTCCTGGTTACCCTGTATGATGGTTAGTGGACATCTCTCCTGGTTACCCTGTATGATGGTTA
>PVIH01012243.1:0-26970 GCA_004025045.1 Sigmodon hispidus
CTTGTTTGTTTGTTTAGAGACCATTAGTGCTAACTCGGAATTTTTGCCAAAACCATCAGAAGCAGCAAGAAGGCATGAAGAATGGAGCTGTGCCTTGGTGCTGACCTCACACAGGGATGCAAGAGGAACAGGTTCCTTGGAAGACCAAGGGACTCATAGGACAAAACACAGCAAAGGCACAATAAGGAGTAAAGGATCAGGGGCCAGGAGCAGGAGGAAGAAGCATCTGAAGAAAACCAGTCAGAAAGGAAGACGGCCCCTGATGAAAAGGAAGGCCTGAAGCAGGAATGGACTAACACCCCACTAGGGGCGGGAGGTGCCACTCACAGGGAGGCATGTGCTGGTTCCTTAGTACTTAGGAGCACTGCAAATTTGGTAATTGCCATCAAAATAAATCACTGAATAAATTTTCTTCTTGGTACCAGATATGACTAATTTATTGTTCTGCAAAGGGCTCACATGGACTAGAGTATGAGCGCTGTGGCAGTCGTGGGGGGATGAGACTGAGCGAAGGCAAGCACACAAACTTATGCAAGAGGGGTATCCCATTGCTTTTAAATCAAATTTAAGAATAAAAATTAAACCAGCAGTTATTAAATTACCTGAGCTTTCTGATGCAACACAAAACCCCCAAATTAGTTTATTTACAGAGTCAACTATCCATATACAAGAACAGGAAGACCAAATAATAAGTAAAAGTCATTGGGAATAATTCTAATGCACTTTCTGTGTGTAACAACAGAGAATTGAACTTAGCCAGAAGTGTTTATCACTGATGACAAATATATACACGAGGGAGGTTTTCTCCTTCTGGCTGACTTCAAAGCAGTAACAAATATATCCACCTAATGATAACACTCACATTATGAAAATGGAAATATGGCTTTTGGAACCACCTCTTGGCCTGGAAAGATGATTTAGTGGCTTGCTGCCAAGCCTGGCAAACTGAGGTCAATCCCTGGGTCCGACATGGTAGAGGGAAAGAGCTGGTTCCCAAAAGTTGTCCTCCGACCTACATACGCATGTCACAGAATCTATGAATCCGGGGGACTCGTTCTGTGATATGGCATCTGTTTTTGCAACAGCATGTCTTAGGAATTTTGCTGTGGGTGGGATCACTACTATACTCATACACAGTCATATTTTTGCAAAAACTGTAATTTAAACAGCAGCAGCTATCAGCAAATGTCATTTTTCCAGAACTGAAGCCCTAAAGACTGAGAAAATAATCACTAGAAATTTCTGAAATGAAAGAGTCTGTTAGCTGAAGTGACTTATTATTTTTAAATATACTTTGTTTGGTGGTGGTAGCATATACCTTTAATCCCAACACCAGGAAGATAGAGATAGGTAGGTGGATCCTTGTGAGTTTGAGGCTAGCCTGATATACAAAGCTAGCTGCAGGACAGCCAGGACCACACACAAAATTCTGTCTCAAAAAACAAATACAAACAACAACAACAACCACACACACACACACACACACACACACACACACACACACACACACTGACATTCACACACTCTATAGGAAAAAAGAGATGGCTTAGTGATGAAGGCATCTGTCACTAACCCTGATGCCTGAGTTTGACCCCTGGGACCCACACAGTGGAAGAAGAGACATGGTCTCCTCATCTCCACAAGAAGCACAGGTACATACATACAAAAAAAAATAAGCCTAATAAATTTGTAAAAGCTTTGCTAAGAAAGGAACCGTGAGCATCAGTAACTATCACAAATGACCTAAAAGTTGTAGCAAAATATTCCCTGTAATGTTCTATACAATGTAAGACTGATATCCTCATTTTCCCTCTTAAACTCAGAATCTGCTTAGTATAAAATGTCAAAGGCATTGTCTATCTGTCTCTGAGAACTGCAAAATCAGTACTGTGCCAACAACCAAAAATAACACCTGTCCTGTCAGATCACACTGTACTAAACCAAGAGCCAATTTAAGTTTTCCTTTCTTTCTTTTATATTTTATATCCACTGGTGTTTTGCCTGTGTGTGTGTCTGCATGAACACGCTGGATTCCCTGGAACTGGAGCTGCAGACAGTTGTGAGCTGCCACGTGGGTGCTGGGAACCCTACCCAGCTCCTCTTTAACAACAGCCAGCGCTCTTACGACTGAGCCATCTCTCCAGGCCACTTTAAGTTTTCAAAAGACTTGCTTACTAGATTTGTTCTTTTAATGATGGGTGGGTACTTTGAAGGTCTTTCTCAAACAGCACTATGAGTGGAATCTCAACCCCAGCAATGTAGTACTTGGCTTGAGAACTAGGGACAAAAGCGGTTTACTTAACCAAGCAGTGACTGACCACCACCACAGCCTCTGTGAAAACAGGAATCAAGGACACTTTCTAAGCCATTATCTAGGCCCCTACTTTTTGCTACCCTTTTAGAGTTTGTATGTATGATGAGGAGCGTATTTCCCTTTTCCTTTACAAGTGTGAAGACAGCTGGTATCCTGTGTGAACACAGTATTCCTTCTATCTAGCTCATGTTGGATGGGGGCCCAATACTCTGTGATAACTCAACAATTCAGTACAGGAAACAAAGCCCACAGCATTCCTCAGAAATTTTACAGACTATCTAGATGAAACAGGCCCATTTGAATGGTTTTTTTTCCTTCAGTAATATCTGAAGAATGTAGTTTTTCATGGGTAGACACACTGACAGATGCAAACTAAGATATGAACAAAACACAACTACATGATTCAGACTCCAGCCCTGGGTTTCCACATCTTATTTCAGCAGGGGACACACAAAGGCACGCTGGTGTTTGACAACTGTGATGACTCATCAGAGGAAGTGCTTAGCATTCGGATGTGCATGTTGAAATAACACTGGTGAATGCAGCCAGCCCTCCACCCCCCATCCCTGTGGGCCAGTGAGGGTTTCATTTGGGGAAATGGAAGTGTCAATGTGGACAAGCTGAACCGAGGGATTTATAGCATGAGGCGTAGTTTTTAAAAACTGCCTTTGAATGAAAGAATATGTGAATGAGAAAGGGATCTGAATTTCTTCCACTCTTGTGTCCTCAGAACGAAACTGTGTTAATAAACCCAGTTAGCCCTGCTATAATTTTTAGTTTTAAAAGTATTTATTTTACATTCCAACCACCTTCCACCCAGTTCCTCCCCCACCTCCCCTCCCTCCCAGCCCTTAACTGTCTCCTCATCCTCTCTTCTCCATTTCTGATCAGAAAAGGGCAGGCCTCCCAAAAATATCAACAAAGCATGACATGTTAAGTTGCAGTAAGACTAAGCACCACCCCATGTATTAAGGCTGGGCAAGGTGACCCAGCATGAGGAATTGGGTCCCAAAGGCCAGCAATAGAGTCAGAGATAGCCCCTGCCCCTACTGTTAGGAGACCCACAAAAGACCACCAAGCTACACAGTTGTAACAATGTGCACAGGGTCACACATAGGTCAGTCCCATGCAGCCTTCCTGGTTCAGTCTCTGTGAGCCCCTATGGACCCAGGTTAGTTGATTCTGCAGGTTTTCTGGTGACCTTGACCTCTCTGGCTCCTACAATTCTTCCTCCCCTTCAACAGGATTCCCTGAGCTTGACCTAAATTTTAGCTGCGGGTCTCCGCATCTGTTTCCACTGGTGGAAACTGGTGACACTTACTGGCTTTCTGCCTTGCTTTTTGAGACAGGGCCTCTCATGGAGTCACCCAGGAAGCCCGAAGAACCCTCCTATGTTTACCTCCTCAGCATGTAAACAGCATGTGTGGCCATTTACAATTTTTTTGTGAGTCCTGGGGATCCAAAACTGGTTTCTTATGCTTGCATAACAATGACTTTACTGACTGAGCGCCCAACCCCAAAGTTTTAAATTTAAATAAAGTATTATTTCATATGTGTGAGAGAGTTTATGTGTATGAGGCTCTGAGCATGAAGCCAGAAAAGGACATTGGGTGTCTGAGAACTGCCATTACAGGTATCTGCAGGATGCCGGGTTTGCTCCTGGGTGCAGGGATTTGAACTCTGACCCTCATGACTACAAGACAATCACTCTTACCCACCGAGGCATCTCTCCAGCCTTCAGCTTTTAGGTAGTGAAACCATCAACATTTTAGATTTTGATTTTCTTTCTTTCTTTCTTTTAAAGATTTTATTTATTATGTATACAACATTCGGCCTCCACTATGCCTGTGTGCCAAAGCGGGCACCAGATCTCAAGATAGATGGTTGTGAGCCACCATGTGGTTGCTGGGAATTGAACTCAGGTCCTCTGGAAGAACAGTCAGTGCTCTTAACCTCTGAGCCATCTCTTCAGCCCCAATTTTGACTTTCAAATATTATAAAAGTGTGTTTCCATTTTAGGCTCTGAAATATTTCTTATGTTTCTTTATCTTCTTCTTGATCTCCTTTTATCACTCGATTCTCAAAGTTGGCTGTCATTTGTTTTGTAAGGATAAGTGAGTTAGATTATTATTTTTCTTCTAATAAGTTGACTGGTTGCTTTGCCTCATTTGATGAACAAGTCACTTTACCCTGGCAGATTTATAATCTACGATAAAGTATACCTTCTCTTAGGATGAGATCTGCATTCTGGGCTTTCTAATCTGTCCCATTAAAGCTGGATTCTTCTTTGTTTGGAACCATATTGGTTTTATGGTTAGAACTGCATAATACATCATTCTGTGGTTGGTAGCAGAAATTTCCTTTCATACTCCCTGCAACAACACATGGCTATTTTCACCAATTTAACTCTTCTACATAACATTTAGCAAATACTACTGGAATTGTGAATTGGAGTTTTAAAAAATTATAAATGGACTTGGAAATATTTTATATCCTTGCAACATTTAATCTTAGGAAAGTGAGATACATTTCTCATATTCAAATAATATTTACCTTTACATGAATTTTTATATAACTCAATCAAGTTTCACTTTTCTTGATGTAGTTCCATACATGCACTTACACTCATCTTTCATTTGTATTTTTATGCTAGTACTGGGACAGTGCAATTATCAACCCTCGAGGAACTTGATTGTCCTTTTCTCTGGGTCCACAATCCTGACCTCTTGAATCCTGGACTGTTTTAGGATTGAGAAGTAGAAAAAAAAGAAAACAGATCCTTGAAAAATGAAGCAGAGTCTGCTTTATATACATTGTGAGGAGACTCTGAACCTCCCAGGAGGGCTCTAAAGGTTAAAAAAAATGCACCCCAAAGCACCTAGGGGGTAAAACAAAACTAATGTTGGAATTAGTGCTCAGGGAGATGGCTCACTGTACTGGCTTACCCTTGGGAGATGACCTACTAAGCAGAATTTAGCTGCTAAGGTGTTATTTTTGGTGCATGATTTATTGCTACCCACTCTAACCCTGGGGACTGATTCTGGCTTTTAAAAATACACGGAATTGGTAATTTTGGCAGACCAGCTTTGTCAGGCAGACGTGCTGTCTCTAGAGCAGGACAAGATGTGTCCACTGCTGAGACCTGAGGATGACACAGTTGCACCGAGTCACGTAATGGAAAGACAGAAGCCAAGCTCTGAACACTGGCTCTGTAACTGATTAACAAACCATGGAAGGCAAGCGGCCACGTAACCTCTGCTCATCTGTAAAATCCCGGTGTCTCAGCTTCTGGCCATGCTGTGGCCCAAACCAGAGTTATATAAAATTAATAAAGCAACAAACAAAGCATTAGCTTTGCTGAGTGGCAGAATGAGCCTAGAAAAGCAGCACTTCCAAGCAGGCAGCAAATATAGTGGCTTATCACTCATCTCAGTTTCTCACCGCTCTTACTCCCCTATTATCTTGGTTTGATTATGATGAATTTTGCAAGGAAGATTTAGTACTGTTGTTTTGTTCTTTTCTCTGGACCAAATCTCTCTAGTTTTAATTTACCCATGATGCTCTGCTGTGCTGTTTACAAAGAACACCAGAGAACTTTAAAGCTTCTACAGTCTGGAAAAACGGCACAGACAGGAACAAGCATGTTCCCTTATTCTGTGAGGCTCATCAGCTGCCATGTCCTCCTGCCCCCAACTCTCCTTGAACGTGATCTTCTTACACTGATGAACACTGATGAACATATTGAGGCCCTGAGGGATTAGATGAGTAACTGAACTGAAGATCTGATTTTTTTCATCTATTCGAAGGATATTTACTGAGTGTTTAATGCTGTTTTGGATTCTGGTAATATAGTTATAATAGAAATAGACTCATTTAATAGAAATAGACTCATTTCTGAATATATTAGTAGATTTTAGTTGGTAGATGTGAAAATTTTTATTCATGTGTGTTTATCAGTAAAAAATTTCTGTGAATTTCCTTCTCAGTCCCCAATACTGACACTGAGCTTGCTCCATAATCAGGGGACAGGTGTTCAGATCTTTAGAACCTACTTAAACATAGTGTGTGTGGCAACCTGAGAGGCTACAGAGCCAGTGAGGTCACAGACCTTAGAAAAAACCTCTCCCGCCTCCACTATGTGAGAGCAGCATGATCCCTCTCTGCATTCTAAATCTTACCCTTATACCCACAGGTATGCGCAGCTACCACCCTCATTGGAGAAGCCTTTCTTTACAGCAGATGGCGACCATGACAGGGAACCATAACTGGACACAATGCAAAGATCAATGAAAAATGGGAAACCCAGCCCTAATGCACATAGCTATACCATAGCTCCTGCAACTGTGGTTCAGGGAACATGGCAGGAAAGGGATGGAAACATTGTAAGAGCCAGAATATCAGGAATCCTGCACTGAAACAGTCTTTCCCAGATACAGATGCATAAACGAGGCCAGAACAATAGAAATATTAACAGTCATACTAATGTGAGAAGAGGAAAATCTCACTGGATCCTAACCCTCAAGATAAAGAATAGTAACTAGTAGCTGTTGAGAAGAAGAGAATTAGCCTCTCCCAGGGAAGAACCCCCTTATTGACTGTTCAATGCAGAGAGGTCAGTCTGGAACCACATACACACAGACAAAAAAACCAGATTCAGCAGGTTGTATTTATAATATACATGCACATACACACAAATATATATGCATATATAGATATAGAATACGAGACTATAATAGTCAAAGAAAAATATTAATTGGATAGGAGGGGGTGTATAGGAGGTTGGATGGAAAAGGGGGAGAAATTATATAATTCTATTTCAATTTAAAAACATATTGAAGTGGGACGGTGGTGGTACAAGCCTCTTATCCCTACTCAGGAGGCAGACGCAGGCGGATGGATCTCTATGAGTTCAAATAGCCTCATCTTGAGTTCCAAGACAGCCAGGGATACACAGAGAAACCCTGTCTCAAAAGCCCAAGTGTTGTAACCTACGAAGACATAGAGAACACCACTGTTACCAAGTATCACCTGCTGAGCACTTGCAGGAAGGGCTGCTTTACATGGATATTAATTAATTCTCTAATATACTCTAAGTATTAAGTTTAAAAAAAATCACATACCAGACTGTAAAACCTTATGTAATAAATAAATAGTCAAATACCCAGTGGTATACATACAGGTTGATAATGTACTTTGAGAAAATATATAAAAAGTAAGACTTTGGATTCCTTTTTTTTTTTTTTGAAACAGGGTTCAGGTACCTCAAGCTGGATTTAAACTTGGTAGGCACATGAACTGATCTTCCGGCCCCTGCCTCCTAAGTGCTGAAGTTATAGTCCATCTTGCCTGAAGAGAAATTTAAAGATTTAGAAACTTATTTTGTGTCCCCATTTCTCAGCTGATTAATTGCAACCCTCTAAAAAGGTGTTTAATAGTAAATGTTTTTAATGTGACAACAAACACTGTATATACATAGCAGAATATCTCATGTGCACTTTAGAACACATTGATTTCATGGACTGAAAGTTTCAACAGATAGTTTAATTTTCTGCACGTGTCGATTTCCATTGGATGCCCTTATTTATTAATTTGCCAAATTCAGCAAAAACAAACTTTGAAGTATCTTTGGCCACAGGATGCCAATACTATTTTACATAAATGATTTATTGTGAAAGGCAAACCTGGCATCTGAAAGCAGCCAAGACATCACTTGGGAAGGTGACTTCAGGCTGACACTGAGCACTGTTGGTGAGCGACAGCACCACACCGATAACCAGGTCCCACAAATGAACAAGGTTTCCCTGTCTCCTGTTTTGATGACCCCCTTACTTGAGGTGAACCTCCTGGTACCTTGGCTTACTAATTTGGGAGTTCTGCCAATGTCTAGAGAGAAGGATGTTTCAGATAGATGTGTGTCAGCCTCCCTGAGCCTGCTCCAACTAGCAGCAGGACACCACTCAGGCTGGTCAGGAACCTCTGTCCTGCTTTGCCCAAATCTGGCTGTGATCTGCAAGCACCATGAACTCTGAACTTCAAGTTTCTTTAATCGATTCAAGGGTTCTGTGGCTGCCTCAAAAAAACCTTACTTACACATTAAATAATAATAAAGTTGTCTACAAATTAAATGTCTTTTGATTTTGAGTTTGTCAGCCACTGGTGCCAATGGTCTGCAGGAGACGATGCACTTTGGTTTCCAAGCAGATCACTTTCACTGAAGTCGAGATGTCACTGACTGATGGCAATTCAAACCCTGATTGTAGAAATGATGAAATGTGGAAGCAGAGAGCATCTTACAAATACTGAAATGTGGTACAAGGGCCATGAGAACACTACTTTGCTGTTGGGATCGAATGGAAAAGCTTGAAGAGTACTGTTGAAACTGTCCTGGGGTTACTCAAGGCCTTAGCTCTCCTGCTCCTGAACAGACCCAGCCAGCTTTGCAGTATTATGGATCACTGAGAGGATTCAGAACACATCACTAAGAGGATTTCCCCTTAAGTGCCTGAAACTCTTCAGATTTTGGTGCACACTCATGGAGCTATGCCAGGCTGAAACCCTCTAAATAAAAACATGACCCTTACAACATGTGTTTCTCCATAATTGCTCAAAGTCAGCAATATTGAGTGCTTTTCCTAAAAGACTCAGCATAAAGGACGATGGGGTAAACCCTGCTACCAGGTAACTCGATGACTGGACCCCCGACGATACTTTTGTGTTTAGTGGTCTGAAGGGCAAAGGGAGGAGACACAACTGTCTCAAAGGCCAGTCATCTGCTTCCCCCAAGAGCAACTGTCTTGCTCAGATCATAGCGCAGAGCAAGGTTTGGTGCTTAAAGGCTTCCTGTTCTCATTGGAAATTGGAGTCACGGCCCCAGGCACTGCCACCATATTATAGCCTGTGCCTTGTGATCTCATCACATTGTCTATACTTAGACTTGTTGCTCAGTTTCCTTCCACTTTTCTGGTGGTTTTTTTTTTTCTTCCTGTTGTCTTGCTCTTATGGAGAGTGACAGTTACTGGTTTCGTTCTTTTATCAACGGTTTCTTTAGCACAGACTCTATTCCTCATGCTGGAAGCCTGGCAAGATTGGAAAGCTGGAAGCAAAACCACAACCGAATAGCCTGGCACTTCCTTTAACAGTCATTTCCAACCACAGATTAATACTGTTACTGGATTTGACTAACGGCTCTTAGTCAGCCCAACTGTCATCACTTGAGAAAAGTCAAGCCAGTTCTAGGGGAATGTGAGCAAGTCCAAATCGTAACCTAGTGTCACCAACTGCTCCTCTCCTCTACTGCAAGGTGTCCATCCAAATAGCTTCTTCCTTCTCCTCACTAACTGGTAAAACGAATGGATCAGGAAATTATGTGTCCCCTGTTACAACTGCCTGGAGGCTTAACCTAGATGGTCAGGGTTGCCAAGGGCACCAGCTGGCATTAAAAGGGCACAGCTCCACTGTCCAAGAAGTGTGTATCTTGTACACTGTCCCTGCCATTCCTCTCAGGGCTGGTGTGAGGATGTGAGTTAAGGAGCTGAAGCTGCGGTCAGTCCACAGGGAAGAAGAGTCTCTTGAGAGCTTGGGGTTTAATGGAGGAGCTAACACTAGCCCACAGCAAACAGAACCATGGTATTGTAAACTGAAGGCCTAGGGCATCAGACATGAAACAGAATGGCTCAGGCGAACTCAGGTTCCATCACACTGGAGCTTTTATAGGAATGGAATCTAACTTCCTGCTCCACCCAGATCAGAGTGGAGGCTTTGGGAAACCACTAATAATCTCTATCGCTGAATCCTGCCGCAAACTAACCATCACACATAAGAACAGAGTGCACCCCCCCTCCCTTGCTTCCCCTGCCTGAGAGGAGGGCTGATAACATTTCCCAGGCTGGTCTGGACCCAGGCAATTCCCTGAATTTAGCCTCCTGACTGTTGCTGAGAGCACAGGAACCTGTTACCATGGCCCCTACTGTTATTTTTCTGAATAATGACTACTAGGCTAACATGTGTAAAACACAAGTAAGTACATGCCTTGAAAATGGGATGGTTATACATTCTGTGTGTCCTTGGAGGAAGAATAAAGTGAAAACATTTCCAGAGGGCAGTAGGTTTCAGGTATGGCATGTCTTGGACTTTCGAAGTCAGGGAGATGCATTAGCTGGTCAAGTCTTTGCTGCACAAATGAGAAGAGCTGCGTTCAGATCCCCACTGTAAGAAGTAGAGTGCCGTGGGAAACACCTCAAGGTCTAGCACTGGGCAGGTGTGGTCAGGAGGATCCCTAGAGCTCACTGGCTAATGGTCTTACCTCTGGCCTCCAAGTGATACAGCATGTATAAATACATACTCACACATGGTCACAAAGCTGTAAGATTTCACATACTCTTCACTAACTCTAAGAATTAGTCCCAGAGGACTTGTGCAAAGGCAGTAAACCCTGATGATAAGACTATGCATCAGAACCTTGCTTTAAGAGTTCTTAAAAATTTCATTTTGTCAATGTTTTAACTACATGCAAACAAGGACTATTAAAGTACAGATTAGACCATGATTTGTTTTTATAAAAGGAAAAAAAGATTACAAATACTTCATGAGTAAAAATGTTACAATGCATGAGAAATAGTTGCAAAATACCTATTAAACCACAACCAATAATCATTGCTTGGTCAATGAGCTATGTTTATATTTTTCTTGTTAAAAAAAGATAACTCAGAGACAGCTCCTTTGAGACTATGTCTCCTGATGTAAATCACATTTCATTGTCTAGTTCTTGCATCCACTTCTAGTCAAAATTACATGTCTAATGCTGTCATTTCTCTACTGTCCAACCTTCTTCTCCAATAAAATGCCCTCTCTTATCTTCCATTTCTTTTTTTTTTCCAAATATAATTTTTTTTTAAACTTTATTTATTTATCTATTTGCCTTGGTGTTTGCCTGGAACTGGAACTACAGACAGTTGTTAGCTGCCATGTGGGTGCTGGGAATCGAACCCGGGTCCTCTGGAAGAGCAGACGGTGCTCTTAACCGCTGAGCCATCTCTCCAGCCCCATCTTCCATTTCTTTACATCAGTAAGAACTTGACATTATTTGATGGGTTATAATCTTCCCCCCCCACCTTAAAACCACAGTTTTCCAAACAACTGAGAAGTCGTGGTTCTTTTTTAAATATTATTTTCTTTAAATAATTATTTTTATTACTTTTATGTGAATTGGTGCTTTGCCTGCATGTATAACTGGTAAGGGTGTCAGATGTTGGAATTATAGACAGTTGCTAGCTGCCATGTGGATGCTAGGAATCAAACTCAGGTCCTCCGGAAGAATGGTCCGTGCTCTTAACCGCTGAGCCATCTCTCCAGTCTTGGTTATAATCTTTTAATATAATTGTACTTTGATATTTAAAATACCTCAGATTAGTCTAATTACTTCTTTAAGTTAAATCCTGTGACATTTTCAAAAACATGTCTATACTTTCTGGTACAAATAAGGCACTGTAGGTTTATGCTGTACTCTTTGCCCATATTTTAAAAATGTTCTATAATAACTATATCATCATTGTCAAATGACAATATACAATGCATACAATTAAAAGTCAATATTTGGGGTTGGAGTGATGGCTCAATCCTTAAGAGCACATACTGCTATTGCAGAGGACCTGATTCATAAAAGTCTGTAATTGTAGCTCCAAGGGGATGGGATCTGATGACTCTGGCCTCAGAAGGCATCAGCGTTCAAGTGCACTCACCTAAGTACAAGTGCACACATAATCAAAAGATTAATTTTACATAAAAGTAACAATGTGGTGGTGGTGGTGCACACTTTCAATCCCATCACTCGGGAGGCGGAGGCGGAGGCAGGTGGATCTCTGAGTTTGAGGCCAGCCTGGTCTACAGAGCAAGTTCCAGGACAGTCAGGGCTGTTAAGAGAAACTCTGTCTCATAAAAACAAACAAAATCAAAACTAAAAAAGTTAACAATGTATATAACATATGTATTTTATAAGGCTACTGTAAAAAGGCAGGGGTCATGTAGCCTAGGCTGACTTCAGACTATCTAACTCAGGGTGACACTGAATTTCTGACCCTTCTGCTCCAGCATCTAGCCTCCAAATGTTAAGATTACAGGCATGTGATATCACACCCCATTTATACAATTATTATTATTTGAATCTGGCTTTCTGGTTCAACGTGCTTCAGAAATATCAGAATAAAGTTATCTCTGCATGGAGTTTCACTGGAGATGGGAGAGGGCGTAACTGTCTTATAAGTCAGTGTGAAAGACAGTCGTATCTAATGATGGCACACCAACCCCATCACCCGTTCTTGACTAAAACCAGCCAGCCTGTCACACAGATCTAGTCATAAAAAAAGTAATGTGCACTAGTAGCACATTCTGTGCTCTCTGGTCTCATAGCCTGCTTGCTCTCCTCTTACTGGGCTGAGAGAAAGATGGTGAAAACAGTCATTTTCATCATTTTCTGAGTTTCTTCCTACTGACTGTTTGGAGATACCCTATGAGCTGCTGTGAGGCCTTTCTTCCTGTGGCTCAGAACGAGAGTCTTCGAGGACCTTCGAGATTACTCTAGATTCTGTGATGCACTATGACTATGAAGGCAGAAGCCCCAACACAATGCCCAGAAGTCAGTGGTCCTCTGACCCAGACAGTCTTGCCTGGCTTCTCAGTCTCATTAGATGGGTTTTCTGAAGCTCATTTGAGTACTCAGAGTGTCTTGACAGATTCCAGGCTTGGCTCTGACCTTCGTAGAGACTGTGGTAGGGAATGGGGGCAGAGACAGAAAAAGCCCCAGCATGACTAGGCATGACTTCATTACTGAGTCATCTGGCTATGCTGTTCAGTGTGCCATGGCCCAAGTTTAAGTACTGTTCTTAAGACTGGGGTGCTATCTAGGATCTCAGCACTGCAGGGTCCAGGACTTTTTGGCTCTGAATTCTTCTCATGTCTGATGTTACCACTGATAAGGCTATCCTGCTCTCCACACATGCTTTACCTTCACTGACAAGGATAATCATTGCTACTGAGTACATACAATGCAGAAGAGAAGGCAAAGTGGGCGAGTACTGTCTTATTTAACCCCAAGTGTCACTGTATGGGAGCTATGCTTAAATATCCTCACTTAGTACTTGAAACTGAGGCTGAAGGATGGTTATTAATAAGTCATTATCAAGGTAAGAAGTGATAAGAGACTGTAGTTAAGGCTGCAAATCTGGCTCACACCACTATTTCACTATCCTGTATCCTCCAGATAATACTGTGTGACTGTTAGTGGACATGGAATTGTACCAGATACTTTTCTCATCACAAAGACTAAAATCAGGTACAGAGAGGTAACTTGGACAGAGATTTATCTTGGCTCATGGTTTCAGAGAATGTAGTTCTCCATTGTAAGGAAGGCAGACTGAGTCTGGGGCATGTGTTACTTCTCATACAAACTTGCACAATGTTACATCTCACATAAACTTGTATGTGTTTCTTCTCACATTTTAGTGGATCAGCAGAGTGCTTGGCAGGAGCCTGAGATGAATATTGCCTTCAAGGTCTACACTCAGTGAGTCACTCTGACTAGCCAGGCTATAGTCCCATGACCTCTGAGAACAGAACTACCAGGTGGGAACAAATGTAGGACTGCAGGGAACAGTTAACATTCAAACCATAACAGAGTTCATCAAAGAAAAACCAAATACCAATCAAGAGAATTAAATACCATCAATACATGTGGTATTAAGACCTGGTAGTTCTCATTTTATCTGGTTATAAAAAAATAAAGTGGTAATGAGGAGTCAGGATCTCCAAGTCCACAAAGAACTGGAGCAAGCTAGCCACATAGCACTCAGAAGTTTGCTGATTTGGTACCCTGGAGGCTAGGATGTACTCTTTATGGTGCTGAGTTTAGGGAACCCAGAATGTAAAGACTGGCATGATATGTGCCCTGGTGGCTTACAGTGTAGGATTAAAGAAAGTCAACTCTCAAGGAAGTGGTAAATGTAATGAAGGAAACTGCTGAGGAATAAAACAGTCTACAAGGGCATCTCTGAGAGAGAACACTTAACCCAGAAGGTTAAAGACGGGGCAGCAAGCAGACAAGGTGGGCTCCCTTTTATCCCAGGAGTACAATGTGGGGTTCACATACTTGACAATGAAAGCTTTACTGTGTATAAACATCACAAATATAAGTGAGGTTTTCACTCTTATGTTTAGGACTTTCTCATCCTTTGCTTTTAAATATAGAAAACCAAACCAAAACAAAACAAAAAACCAAACTCAAACAAAAAACAAAGCCCACTTCAGGATCAGGGATAAAAAGGAAGGCATTGTGTTTGTTACTGAGTTCATCCAAGTGGCTTCTTCCCTGAGAACTGTCCTATCAGCTTTAGGAAAGATGATGAAAAGTAAGAACTAGTTCCAGAGGGTCCTAGAGAACCACAGATCAGACTCACACAGGTTATTGAGCAAAACAAAGACAAACAAAAAACCCAACAGGGAAGTGGGTCCAATTTTTCCTATCAGTGACATCAGAACAATGTTTAAATATGGCACTCAACCTAAAATCAAAAGGCGTTTTCAATCATCCCTGGACAGTCTTGGTCAAACCTCCTGAGATTTTCTTCAGAGGCAGATTTACAACCTCACACATAGAAGAGGTGAAAGCAAGGAGGTTCAGTGTACTCTGTGCCAACAATACGGTTGCATTTTATCTCAGAGAATAAAAGCTCTCCGGGGTATGTGAGATTGAAACCAGGGTCATCTGTAGCTAAGAAGGGAATATCATAAATACATAGAAGATTTAGATTATGATTCTTTTCCGATTTAAAAAGACTGTAGAACAGTTGTGTTGTGAATTCTCTTCATGAAAAAAACTGATACTGAGGTCCTCTTTTCCTAGGCTTCCAGAAATCGACATTTTTTTTTCCATTATAATATTTCCTCTAACTACTGAATAATTAACCTTAATGACTAACGTCTCATAGGAATGAGCCTTGTGAAACCTGCTCGATTCATGTAATAAATGCAGGACACGTTAAGTGATGTGTAGAATCTGAAAAGGCCAATATTCTTTTTGAAAGGTCTGGGTCACCCAGGAAAGAGAGTAAGGACTGTAAACTCACTGGAGCACCCATCTTACTGCTTTTCAGGCTCCAGCCTCAGAAGTGTCGTCTAGCATGGAGCTGACACTGACCAGCCTGACTTCCCATAGAACTGTGTATGGATCATCACCCCAACCAGCCAAAGCTGTCCCTACCCCAGGCTGTCAGTGTGGGCCTCTAGATTGTAAGGCCAGGGGGTAGTGGTGGTAGGGGGTAGTGCTGCTCTGGCATGCTGTTGTGCCCAGAGGCCAGCAGTCAGCCAGATCTCTGTGTGTAACAGTTTGACCACCTGTCTGTAAGGGAGGACAAATCTCATTTCATGAGTCCTGGCATGGAAACAAACAGTCCACCCCTGCTGCCCAAGCACTCGATAGCAAAATGCAAAGTGTCAGGCTCAACTATGGATCTAAAATGGTTCTCTTGCGGAAGGAACCTTCTGGTTTCCTTAGTCTAGATTCTGCAGTGTCTTTACCTCTCTCATCCATTTTTAAGCCACACTTACCATTCCCAGGCTCTTAAGTAATGCAATGCCAGAGAAACAACATCATAGGTTTGCCCTTTCCTGCTTTCTAAAGGCAGTCAAAGCCATCACGCTATTCCCCAGTATACAACAGAGGAAAAATGACAAAACTTATCTTGTTTTCAAGCTATAAAGTTACCAGCATTTCACTGGTAAAAGGAAGATAAGTAAATGCTTGCAAAATAGAGTCTGACCCAACTTCACCCAATATGTAGTTTCTATATTGTATTGCTAAGTGCACACGATAGTAAGATCTCAAACTCAGCACTGGAAACCAGCATTTTGTCCAGAAGTGTGCTTCTGTGGTGCTCTCATGGTGAAGCACCGTCACAAACAGGATTTCCTAAAGAGGTCTTAGGGCAAGGAAGCTCTTCTCAGGGCTGGCTCTGCCATCTGGGCAGCTCTGCCGCTCCTCCCCCAAAGTCAAGAGGCCGATGGGGGAGGGCTGGGGAGCACGTTTTCCTATTGTTCCTCATGTCTCTTATTTCTCTTTCATCTCTGGTAATAGCTGGAATTTATGAGTACATTGGATGACCTCCCAAGTCTTTTCTTTGGCTTATTTACTTCATAGAGACTCTTTCTTAGGCCTCCAGCTTTGGCTTTCCTCACTCAGGCCTTATGTGCCTGGAAGTGCAGCTTCCTTTCTGCACACTCTTTAATAGAATGGAAAGGTCTCATAGTGGCTACAACCATTATGGTCACGTGAACCACTGTTTCCCAAATTACACTGCAGCCAGGTCTTGCTTGCTTAAGAATATGCTATTTCTGTGGCATGCCCCATAAAGTCCTTGCTAATTAAACATCTCCAAAGTCTACCTAAAGTCATGAAGTCTCTATTACTCTAGTGTAGGTCTGGAAATACTTATTTTTCCTATGCTCTTAGTTTTAGAGTCTCAGTCATGTAGCGCAGCATTCACACACCCCTGGTCTAGCCTTCTCACTGTGCTGGGCTTGCTCATGCACTCTAAATCCTTGGCGGTTCATGTCTTGAGTAACTTCCTAAGTGCTTAGCATGAGCATCCAGTCAGTTTTTTCAAGGAACTGAAAATCATACTCATTGAGAAGATCCCAGTAAATTCTTTAATTTATTTCTTTATGAGGCAAGTTGACTGACTAAGTGTGAACACTAGAAGAATAATGCTAAGGGCAATAATGAATTAATGCTTACATTTACATTAATTTTAAAAATATTTACACTTAATAAACATTTTCTGGGAATGTAAAAGTAAAAAGTGATTAAAATATTTTCAATGTGTTCCCGACTGAATTCAGTTCACAAGTATTTTATTAAAAATTTCGGTGTATGCTCACTGAAAATATTGGCCTATAGATTTTTTTTTTCTTGTTTTGGGTTAGAGTAATTTGTAAAAAGAATTTGGAGATGTTCCTTCTTTTCTATTTTGGCAAATAATTTGAGAAAGAAATCATGTTAGTTCTTTGAAGGCATGGCAGAATTCTGTGCTGAATCTATCTGGCTCTTTGGCCATTGTTTAGTTTAGGCCTAGTAGACTAGGTTGGCCTTAAACTCGGAGAAGCTGCCTTCCTCTGCCTCCAGAGTGCTGGGATTAAAGGCCTGCACCACCACTGCCTGGGTACAATTGCTTGGCTAGAACATAGGTTCTTAAAGTAATATGTTCTTATGATTCTCTGAGTTTTAAAGTGTCTGTTGTTGCTGTTACCACAATGCCAATATTATGTATAAAGTCTCACAAATTTGAAGAGTGTGTGTGTGTGTGTGTGTGTGTGTGTGTGTGTGTTATGTGTGTGTGTTGGGGAGACAGCTGAGGGAGGGGAGGGCTGACTGGTGACTGATAGTTTGATTCTTTCATATAAAGTCTTTAGACCATGTCTAATTTGGGGACTTCTTGGGTCTAAGGAGCCAGAGAGTCCCAGTGTCTGGAATATTTGCATATTTCAGGAAAGAACAGCAACTATAATTACAGTCAATCCTCATTTCAGAGTTATGTGCTGTCTAGAGTATTTTTACACTGAATCCTCAGAATAAAAAAAAAATCACCATCAATTTTCACTAAAAGGGAAAGTGAACACAGGAAAGTTAAGAGGCTGGTCTGTGTCTAACAAGGCTAGTAAATGGAGGGGGTGAAATGTAAAGCCAGGCAGTCTGGTTTCACAGTGTCAAACTGTGTGTGTCGCTACCTTTGGAATCACAGTGCCCATGACCTGCAGAGACTCACTGCACCTTCATGTTGGGATGCTGGGATGAAGCCTTGGGTAAGCAAGGAGTCTTTCAAACTCAACAACATCCTAAAAAAAATCTGCCTACGTTTTACACTTGTACCCAGAGAGGTAAAACACAAACAGAATAGCATGTGCCCATTGACAAAACAATCTCCCTTTTGCATAACTTCTTCCCTGCCCAAAACCAACTTTAAGTAAACAGACGAATAGCAGCAAACACCCCTCCCACACTCATTATTACAGCCAAAGGCTCCTTTATCCATATGGCTCATCTCTAAAGTATTCTCTACAAAATGATGTACACAGGCGTGTATATTTCTGCCTCCCTCAAATGCCCAATCTCTCCACCTACACTTTCAGCTGGGTGCAGAGCACAGGCTCCCTTTGCATTTTCCTGGCCTTGGATCTGGGGTTCCTTATGACATAAACAATTGTCAGCCAGACGTCAAGTGAGAGCCATTCTGTGTTGCATGTTCTCAGATGTGCACTGTTTCTTCCATCGTGTCCTGCTGGGATTTTTGTTGCTGCCATTGCTTCCCAGATTGGTTGTATTGCCTTCCGATTGCTGCTGTAGCTAATTACCTTACATTCAATGGTTTAAACAACCTGAGTGTCACCTCACAGTTCTGTGAGGGTTGAAGCCTGGGTCCAACTTGGCTTAGCTGGTTCTCTGTTTAATTTCTGACATCAAGTTATCATCAGAGCTGCGGCTCATTCTAGATGCCGTTAGGAGTAAATGTGCTTCCAATCTTGGTCAAGTTGTTGGCTAAAGTCAATTAAATATGGCTGTAAACTAACTTATTTTTTGCTGGCTGTGAACCAGGGTTATTCTTCACTCCTAGCTGCCTCTCTCAAGTTCCTGGTGTGGACCCTACACATATCTGAGCAGCCAGTTCTATTTATCCTGCAAGCTCTTCGATGTTCTCGTCTGTTTTCACTCTGAGAAATTATCTATCATCTACCATCCATCCATCCACCCACGTACCCGCTTATAAAAGATCCACACATGGTTAGACTGGGTCCACCTCCCTATTCTAAAGTTTATAATCTCACGTCTTCACTAGGGAGGAACCCTTCAGCAATGGACATGGTATTATGTCAATACCCTAACAATGGGTAAGGTCTGAGGTAAAGTGTAATGTAACAGCTAAATATCTACAATAAGGTACTGTAAGAGCATCCTCTGGTGAAGGGAACACCATCGCACAAATGCTTTTACACTTCAATACTTCATAAACTGTACTGATATACTATTAATAAAAGATTTCACTTACAATGAATATTTATTAATTAGAATTCTGTATTAGCATAGATTATCTTTAGAGAGAGAAATTCATGAGATGATGCCAGAAGTAATACCATCACAAGGAACAAATTCTCCCAGAAGTTGAACTTGATGTTCTTGTGTATTCTGAGTTCCTGAATTCTAGGTTTCAGGGTTACCCTTTGCTCCCACCCTCCTACAGACTACAATGTGGCTAAACACTTTGTCTTTATAGCATGTTTTCATTTCATTCATCTCCCTTTCTATCTCATCTTTACTTTTTCATTTGCATCTAGTCTTCTCTGTATTTTACAAGGTCTTTAGAGAGAACATTGCTTTTTTAGTTACTGGTGGGCTAAAATAACTTTAGTCATATTTAATTAGACCTTTAAATCTGACGGTACACACTTGCCTGAGGCTTTTTTTTGGGGGGGAATTCCTGAAGTCCAATTACAGGGTTATTCTCATAATAAGGACTAATAGGTCATAATGAAATTATTTGCTTTTAAGCCTCATCCAGATGTTGTTTTGAAAAATATCCTCATCCAACCACATTCCTACAGGGTCATTAGTGTGACCAGTATAAACAGGAGAGGTTTGTTGGAGTCTTGACCTTCCTGAGAGCTTTGGAAAAGAGGTGAGTGTCGGGTCAGGGGACAGTCTTACCTTGCATCATCATACCATGCCATTCAATTTCCAAGTTCTAGCCCTGAGATTCCCCTCCGTTAGTTCAAATACGTCCAACTAATACTTGAAAGCCTTACATTCATCCACTGCCTGTGTGTGGGATGGGAAGGGCACACAGAGGCCAGAAGACCACCCTCTGCACTTGGCCTTCTCCTTTCACCAGTGGGTCCTGGGATTGAACTCAGGTCAACAGGCGTAGCAACAAGTGCTTTTAATGGCTGAGTCACCTCACCAGCCCTCCAGCTGATATTTAATGAACAAACACACAGTTATGGAGTCCTCGGAGTATGTGAAACTTCCTGCTGCCTTCCTGTAGCACGAATTCCAATTATAATGAAAGAGACTCAGAGCCAGATATCAGGGAAAGGCTGAAATATCAGAGAGAGGAAACACCACAGTCAGTTCTCACCCAGGTACCTTCCATTCCTCAGCTTTGCTCCTGGTCCCTGGTCACTTCTACGTTTTCCTAAGCCTGCCTTAAATACCTTTCTCCCCAGCTGTATCCCATCCAGGTTAGGATTAAAGGAAGGAGCTACTCTATTTGGTAGTCAGCCTGGAACTCACAGAAACACAGAGAGTTTTCTGTCTCTGGAGTTATGAGATTAAGGGCGTGGGTCACCATTCCCGGGTTTACCTGTGTTGGGATTAAAGGTGTATATGATGGAAGCCCACATGTTTGGCCTTGTACTCAAACTTGAAGAACTTTCTCAGCTAAGTCTGCCTAGTTTTTGACTGTGGGTTGATTTCTTGGTATTCCAGGTTCTATTAAATATGTAACATATCACCACACCTTCCCACATCTAAGACTACACGAACAAGGTCTTCAGCTACAGATTTTTCTTTTGCCTTCACAAAGTCATAAAGATTATTTTTAAATAATTGATTTATTTTTATTTTACGTGCATTGGTTTTCTGCCTGCTTGTATGCCTGTGTGAGGCTGTCAGATCTTGGAGTTACAGGCAGTTGTTAACTGTGACATAAAGATTTCTTTAGTCTCAACCGGTTGATGGTTAAACAAAAGAGAAACAAGGGAAAGGCTAGCTTGGGCTTTTAAAGTCTTTTCTTGTAAAACTTTGAAATGAATTTATTTGATCTTTAGTATCAATTTTCTTCCCAGGACGTGCTGTTGATCTCAGGAGTGAATTCCACTGGTTGTGTCCTTTGTATTAATTTTCCTCCTTTATCTTGTAAAAGGAGTTGTGAACTCCTTACATGTCAATGCACTGGACAACCACATTCCTTGTCTCTCTCTTAGTCAGTGGTCTAAGCATAGACATAAGTCCTAAGAAGTCCTGAGGACGAACACCAAGACTGCGGTTCAGACAGAAGACTGAGTCTTTATTCAGGCATTCTGGTGGTCAGGGTGGTCAGATATGTGAGCCTGGAATGACTATATCCTGTGAGGGAAGACAGTCTTTGAAAATGCCAAGACATAGGCATGGAGCATCAGCTTCTGCAATAACTGAGCCCTGAAGCCCATCTATATCTGGAATCGTGATGTCTGAAAGTCAACTTTCTAGTTGATGTGAATTGAATTTTCCATACTCTTAGATTGGAGTGTCACTTTTCAGTGATCACCCCTAACACTGAAGACTTCCCTGCATAGCCAAGCCTTTTTTTTTTTTCAGTTTAGGAACATGTTTGTTTGGTAATAGTTTTTATTCCTATGTCATGATCACCAGCTTGTTAGTGCAGGTTTCCACTCATTCACTGCCTCCATATCTGTCATTATGTCACCATCTAAACCCTTGCATTGTTTGTGTTCTGTGAGCCCATTTCGCATGGCCTTGGTTATTTGTTGGTCCTACCACATGTTGTTATTGTACTTGGTTCTCTTACAATTCCACATCTTGTTCATCTCTCTGTTTAGGTCTGTTTGCCCAAATCTAGAAGGTGCAAACCATGTGGCTTTAGTTTCTCTTTTAAAGGATGTCTTTTAGCAGTTTTTGTGCTATTATACTGACTTATAGCAATTTTCTTTTGTTTTTTTTTCTGATTAATTACTATTTTCTGAATTTTGTTTCCTCTGAATCTGTGGATACTTTACTTTGGTCTTGCTCAGTATTCTTTCCAAAAGTTTTTTTCTCTTAGTTTTCTTCCCCTCATTTTAAGAGAAGCAATTATCTATCCAAGCTATTTGTAGTCAATGCATATATAATTATTCTGAACTCAGATTTACTGCTCTTGGAGTAGCTATTATGTTTTACAAATCTTACATTTGAGAGAACACTGCTCTTATGTTTGTTTTCACCTGCAGATATGCCTTCCCTTCCTTTGGAAGACTCTCTCTCTCTCTCTCTCTCTCTCTCTCTCTCTCTCTCTCTCTCTCTCCCTCTCTCTCTCTCAGATGGTAGAGGTAAGTTCACAGTATCTTGGAGTGCTCAGTAGGAACAGGAGCCCATGTATATAACAAACTCCTGTGTGTGTGTGATGCATGCACACATAAATACCCAACAGCTCTTAACCCCATTCTTCAGTAAATTCTAATATCTGCATGATTAAATTTGGCAAGCAAACTGGTGCAAGACACAGAACAACCTGATACCATCATGCACTTTTGGAGAAGGCAGGGGTGTGGAATCATGTTGAATGCTCTATATTTTGAATGGTTAAAATAAGAGAGGAGACAAGCTGAGAGAGCTGATAGAAAAGAAAGGGAAAGAGTGAGAGAAGAACAGAGGAAGGCAAGGGATAAGGAAGAGAAGAAAAGGTGAAGGGAGGGAAGAAAGGAAGCTCTAGTATTTATAAGAAAACACCCAAAGATTCTCAGCCACCTCTGTTGCTCCAGGGAAAGGCCAGAGTGGAGGCAGACTCAGTCTGGTACCCAGGGGACCCTTAGCCCAAGTACCAGACAAAGAACACAGTCATCATATGATTCAGAGCCCAGACTGTCAGCATCACCTATGATGTTAGTGTGCCAACGTTTTGCCATACCTCACCGTTTGTTGTAACGTTGGCACAGGAATACAGTGAAATTGCATGATTTTAACATTCATCTAAAATAACTCTACTCACTCGTTTATTATCATGTCTAGGAAATTGTGTGACTGTTATAAAACAACAAATACATCACACTTTGAAAGAGTTTAAAAGGCCAGATTCAACTTGGATTGGGGGTTCACGGTGCAGCTAACATCACTTGGCACAGGCCTGGAAACTTTTGTTTTCTATCATATGAAGCATCCCCTGTTCACCTATAAAAGGAGGTGAGAAGATGTTTGCTATCCACTAAAGATCAGACTGGTAAAAAAAGACTTACATGTGCCCAATGTCTCCTTTCTTTGCAAGTATTTTCTAATTAAGAATGGGTAGTTTCTTGCTTCAAAGTAATTACTTTTATTCAGTTCGGTGGTTGAAAGACACAACCAGAGAGAGCCGAGGCATGAAACTGAGTCTGAGCCTTTTCCTATCTGGAAATGGCTGATAGAGAGGCTTACAGAATTACCCCATGGTAAGACCTACAAAGCAAAACTGCAAGTGAGGACACATCATCTGGAGATTACCAACAAAGAAAGAGGTAGAGAAAGATTCCATATCATCCTTGGGGGGTGATCAGGATCAGTCACATAGTTCTCCAAGCACAGACACTATGAACAATCTAGAACTATTTCTGGGCTGTCCGTGGACTGTGGAAGACCATCTGAGAATCTGTTGGAACTTATCTACATTTTTTTCTTTTTAACTAACAGGAAGATTCCTTCCCTACCACTTCCCAACCAACTAAAACGGAAACCCACAGTGAATGTTACCATTCAATGAGGTCTCTCATGCATCACCATGTTTTAAAATGGCTCCATGAAGAGTTATTGTATTTAACTGTTTTTAGTTGGTGTTGTTTTGGGTAGACAAGGTAACCAAAGATCACACAGCATTCCCACCTCGTATTGTTTGTCACAATCTATATTTTTCTGTGGATTTAAGGATCGAACCAAGAGTCTCACAGACACCACATATGTTGCGCAGGTCCTCTGCCACTGAGTGACATTCCTAGCTCCTAGATAACCTTTGTTCATTTTTAGAAATCTCAATCTTACCCTTGAAGATAAAAACAAATTTCAGTTTATCCCTTTTGAGTGTAATTTTGTTTAGCTAGCAGAAGTTTTAAATGTGTGTTATTTGGCCCTCTAATTTTGCTTGTAGAATTTATTATACAGAAATACTTGGATACGTGTTTTATGAAAATAAGGCTAAGGATTTTATAGCAACATTGTTTTTGTTCCAAACAAAGGAACAAACAAACTTTAGATTATTATCAGAGAAACATTATTGTTAACTTATTTTTAAAATTATAACTAAGTTATGAAATAAACAGACAGCTTTGATTGGCTTAGCATGCAACAATTTCTTTGGTTATAGAAAAAATAAAAAATATGCTTATAAGTATTAATAACCATGTGCACACATACTTCTAATTTATAATAAAGATAGGTAAGTATGTTTAGAAGGTTACTCTAGGATTTTTTGATATGAATACATGAAAGAAAATTCCTGTTTTATACTTCAGTACCACTTGACATTTTTACAACCAGGCTATTCTTTAAGGGATACAGTAAACTGATATCTAGATTTCCTGACTTAACCCTTGGCAGCTATTTTTTCTGAAGGTGATGTATGGAGCAAGAAGCTCTCAGGCAACGAGGCTCCTTGGTAGAAGCAATGTTTAAAGAGATCACATTGGGGAAGATCTGCTGGTGTGATAAACACTATCTTATAGATATAAACTGATGGCCAAGACATACTTCTACCGAGGTACAGTATGGCAACATTACAGTGAATTATAGTGAACACTATATACATTGCCTAAGATTTCAAAAGCCCAATATGGTCAAAGCAAGAAATGTAGGGAATGGAAAATATCTCAGACTGTACATAGACTGTGTCTGAGGACTCCGGGACACAGTGAACTCTGCAAAAAGACTTTAGGATCTAGAGGTAATTGGCCCACAGTCACAAAGTTGCAGGGGCTGGGACACACACTGGGAATTTTGATCCTATGAAAGAATTCTGTGATCTACAATTCTGTAGTGCAGCTATGGTGGATGATTGGTGTACACAAGAAAAACATGGCAGAGAAAAAGTTTCATAAGACAGCTGAGACAGAATTGTGGTGTGAGAGGCAGGACTGCAATGGATTCCTCCTGAAGGAGGCGGCTCTTGGTACCGTGGCAGAATATAAAAAAAATGGCAGGTGGTACTGGGAATAGAAGGCCAAGTTTCTAATATTTCTAATGGTACTTTATGTACACAGGAATTTTCCTTACATTATGTATATGCATCATGTATGTGCCTGTTGTCAGAAGAGGGAAAGGGATACCCTGGAACTGGAGTATAAACAGTTGGGAGACACCATGTGGGTGTTGGGAACTGAACCCAGGTCCTCGCAAGAGCAGCAAGAGCTTTTAAACACTATACCATCTCTCCAACGCCAAAGGCAGGAATTTCTAGATAGGAAAATCTTTAGACACAAGATATCAAATAATGGCATCTTGCTCACTCCCATTATGAAGTAGGGGCTTCTTTAAAAAGGTCTTAAGGCCCAACAGCCCTACATTAAGTTTCTGTGAACATGTCATTATAGGAGCATTGATTCATCATAGACACAAGTTGGTGAGAAGAAGGGCTGGCAAGTGACTGTCCCATGTTAGGGTGACAGAAGTTGGTGTTGGAAGGAGCAGCATCCCCACCACAGATGATCCACAGGGCTTGGATGAATCTCAGGTGACTTTGAGAACTCCTGTGGCAGATGTGTATTTCACTAGAACAAAGGAAGGAGAAGAAGCATGTTCGAGAGACCACGGAAGGAGAAAGTACCTTCAGGAGGATGGTAGACATGGTCTGTCAGGGTTTTCATGGTGCTGGAGCCCACCCAAGGACCAGCTTCATCTTGTCTAACTGAAACTTCTAGAAATGTAGCTTTATGACATGGGAGATGAAAAGAGGCTGGCAGAGAGGTCAGAGGCGGAAGTACTCAGGAATGTGCTTGTCACCAACAGGCAGCCAGGCAGGTGTCACAGAGGCTGAAGGAGGTGCTCTTTGCTCACCTCCTGGGTGTCAGAGGGACTCTGCGGTCAGATATGACTGGGTTCAAGCCTCCTCTCAACACTGATGAGATAGGCTGTGGTGCTCTGCACTATTTAACCTTGCTGGCCTCAGTGTTGTGCCTATAAATCGAGGTGGCAGCAGAAACTCATGAAGCTACTCTGAGATTTAAATGAAACTACATCTTAAACCACCGGATACAGCAGTTCTCTCACAGTAAGTAACCTAGAATGTGACCCACTGTTTTACAAAGTATCAACTTATTCATCATTATTATACATGATGATGTGCTTAGGGTGACTCACATGTTTAGTTCAGAGAGCAATTCTGTGGATTCAGTTTTTCTGTTTCAGCTTTATATAGGTTCTGAGGCGCAAACTCAGGTTTGCATGCCAGATGCTTTTATTTGCTGAGTCGTCTTGCCAGCTGCTACCTATCATTTTTGTCACAGGAAAGGACTAAGGGACAGTGAGTGATGAAAAAGTGGTCGCTTCATACATGTGCATTTTCTTTTTAAAGAAGTTTAGCTATGAAGGGAAAGAGAAAAGACTGGGGGCTTGGGAAGTAAAAGAGAGATTGTTTACGGGATGGAAGGTTGACAGTGAGTAGACGGGGACCACTAAATCAGAAGTACACAGACAAAATGCCAAGAACACAGTTCTAGGGATTTGCTTTGACAGAAGGGAGATGAGGGCTGGAAGAGAGAAGGAGAGAACACATTTCTGTGTTGAGGTGCTTACTTGGATGCTTTACTCTCAAAAAATTGAAGGTATGGCAGAATGCAGGGTTGGAAGTGAAGAGAATCCTAGAACAGGACTGGGCAGGCCAAGGGAAGGGGACTGGGGGAGAATA
>PVIH01012243.1:27070-64606 GCA_004025045.1 Sigmodon hispidus
CCTATGAAGATCTGGTCACCAGGGCACACCTATGAAGATCTGGTCACCAGGGCATGCCTATGAAGATCTGGTCACCAGGGCACACCTATGAAGATCTAGTTAGCAAGCACATGTGGTCGAGTTGCCCTTATTTCTATCTGTAAGCAGACTTTTCTTTTTAATCAGCTAGAGCAGTGATTCTCAACCTGTGGGTTGTGACCCTCTGGCAAACCTCTACCTCCAAAAGTATTTACATTACTATTTTTAACAGTAGAAGAACCAGAATTATAAAATAGCAACAAAAATAATTTCATGGTCGGGGGTCACCACAACAGCATTAGGAATGAAAACCACTGCTTTAGAGGATGCTCCTTTGGGGCACTTTTCTGAGAAATGAATGAAAATCTGAAATCCATCTCAAGAGTCTCTGAATACTTACTTCTAGTTGTTGAAGACAAGCATAAGCTGGGCGATTCTGGATTGAGCCATTTGGGACTTTTACAGAAACTACAATCACAAGTGACATTCTTTCTCGCTCTGTAGCGTGTGACTCTATGCTAAAACTCTCTAGTTGCTGCAATTAAGACTTGGAGTTAGGAGTGTTAAAAGGAAGGCACAAATATGTAGAAACTGGCAGAATCACTCCTCAGAGCAGTAGATGGGTAATACTATCACAATTCCCTTCTCAGAGAAGAGAGCCCATGTGCATATGCATCCAGGAAAAGCTGGTGTGACGACGGTACCAAGAGGAAAAAGCCCAGGGCAGTGAGCAATATGTTAGAGAAAAGGATTCCAAGGCTCGAACTAAAAAGATTAACAGAAGTAGGAGGAGTTAGAATGGAGGTGTTGGCTGCTAAGAACAGAGACAGGAACATCAGAAGAAACAGAAAATGGCGTGACGACAAGATACCTGAAGACTAGAGAAGATGATGTCTCATCTGTGGAGAAAACCACAGACATAGCTAGGAACTGACTGGAGAGATAACTGGAGAGCTGTGAAGCCATCTCCAAGCCCAGACCCTGTGGTTTCTCAGGACAAGAACACTGTCAAAGTATCTGCTTGCCCCCAGGCAGAGCTCTCCTGGATATATCATCCATCACTCTACCAAGACTGGGCCCCTTCACCTGGGTACCATCTCTGGCATTTCCTTACCCAAAAGAATGCATTGAGCTGATTCTTTAAATGAAGACCAAGAAGAAAGGCATCAGACAGGCAGCTGAGCTTGTGCCTGAGGTGACTGATTTTCTCACCTCCTGGCACCTGGGCAGTTAAGTACTTCATTCCTTCGTTGTAGCTAGGAGTGTGACAGCAAAGCATACTCAGAGATGGAGTTACACCAACAAACCATGAAATGAGAGACTTGGCCAGGCACTCAGTAATGTCTCAGACATTTGCTCACTGGCCATCGAGCTACAAAAGACAGTTAGAAACTGTTAGCTTCTGCTGCTGGGCATCTAATTCATAAAGATCAGTGACGACAAGTGTAGAGAGGCCACCAGACAAAGGGCCACATAACCATAAAGTCTTGTTTGTTTCCTGCTAACAGTGACTGTATTTATTATATTCTTCTTGCTGGCATTTGGCATTTTGTAGCTAAGGATCAGTTGGCAACCCAGTATTTCTAAGAATCACTATCTGTTCACCACAATCTTCATATTCAAAGAATCAGTAGCATATTTTATTCTTTCTCAATGTGCATTCTCTTTCTATGACTTTGCTTTAACCTGGAAAACCCTATAACTTTCAAACCATAAACTAACAACTCTGGCCAGGACCACAAGGCAACCAATAGCTGCTTGGAGAGTTGAGATTATTAATTTATTTCACCACATAGTTAAATACCACCCATTCTCCCCTTTACTCCTGCTAACCCTCCGATCATTGGAACTATATAGCTACTGAACAAATTTCTGACCATTTAAGCATAAAATAAAACTTAATGTGGCGTTAAGATGGGTCACTTACAAAGAGCCAGTGAAGGAAAATTAAAACGACTTAGCTCTAATCCACTGTCCATTTTATAGAATGCTTCTATGTGGGTCAGTGTGGGCAATTATTAAACTCAGATTATAGTGACAGATGGTATTCAAGTCTCTGGCTCTTTGTCAGCCATCTGCTCTAAGACTTCTTTATTGAAGTCTTATGCATTTCCTAGGTATCAATTTTAGAAAGCACGTATCTACTGATAAAGTTAATAAGAATCACCCAATCCTTACAATGTTAAGGAGATTGGAAATCAAGGTTATTGACTATACGATCTGTTTTTCCACCTCTAAAATATCACTGCTGTTCTCCTGCAGTAATACATAAAATAATCTAGAAAAAGTATGTCAGGAGCAAAAACATATTAGAGCAGGAAGATTAATGGCTACAGTGTCAGGAAGACTTTGGTTCTGATCTGGCTCTGCATGTGATAGCTGGTGTTCCTGAGTAAGTTATTTGCCCTACTTGGAAAGAGAGTCCACATCTCTACTCTCTGGATCCCTGGCCTCTGGATGTGGTCTGGTGAGAGAATGTATGTGAAGGCCCTGGGCCCAGGTCTGTAAAAACATGGCTGTTTAAGTCCCCTGGCTTCCTTTCTTCTCCCCAGGTTATGGAGAATGGTAAGTTTTGCTTATACGTAAATGATTATTCCTCAAAGATTTTATATAAATAACTATATAAAAGTTTTAAGCTAATACTGAGAATTCTTTACTCCTCCAAATAGTCTTCTTATACCAACCCACAGCACCCCATCCTTTATAAGCCAGATCTGCTTAATGAACATATCATGCATGCAGTGACTTTCTTCTTCACTAGGATTTAAGACAATCATCCCTTAAGAGTGGGCCTCTTACACGGAAGACATCCTCGAGGGAGTTGTATTAAGCGGTTTTGACATTGGGCACTCTCAGCTAGTGATGTGTGAGGTCATTTCAGAGAACAGACATGGACTGCTTTCTAATAATGTTGATATTTATATAGACTGTATGTTTATCAGACAAATAACCAGTTTACTAAAGCAATGGTTTTATATAGTATTGTTTAAGGTGAGGCTAAATAAGCTGACTTAGGGTAGTTAAAAAAAAAAGTAAACGGTAATAAAGCTGCATTAAGAATATAGCAAAAACAATGGAGGCAATAAACATGGATACAATGTAGAAATCACTGCGTCTGCAACAAGCAGGAACACAAAATGGGCAGGTATCAATATTCCCTGACTTAGATTAGCCTATAGTAATCAAACAGTCTCCTTTGGGCAACTAGACTTTTGAGTTCTCAGAGGGATGTACACAGAATCAGGTGTCCATGTGGATCCTGCTGCTGCTGGAGTACCAGAACACTTCTGGCCTAAGTAAAAAGCAGGCCATGCCCAGGTATCTGGGTAGAATCACAGGGGTATCAATGTGAATTGAGCAGAAACAAAGATCAAAGACTACATCCGTGTTCAAGGTCACAGTCAAGCAGGGACAGGGTATCCTAGGGAGGTTAGGTGTTGGGTCTACATCTACTCTGCTTAGTTTTAGGACCCAGTTTCTGCATTGTTTCCTCCTTCAATCCCTTGTTTCTTTCTCAACCTACCACCTTCGGGAAAAGGGTGCTTTCCTATGTCCACAGTCTGAGGAGCCGATGGGTCTCTTCCCAGTATCTTACTCCTGCAACAAGGTGAAGCAGAGGATTGCCACTATCACCAAGGAAGCCTTTTCTTGAGCCTCTTTTCTCACTAATTCTGAGGTGGGAAGAGGGGTATTCTTGTCATGTTGAACTGACATACAGAAGAAAAGTTTCTCATGGGAAAAAAGTTCTGATGAACCAGCAACATAATGTTTCATGTATGATCCAAATTATTCAAGAGCCTTCAAGCTAGGTTGGGAATCTGGTTCTCAATTTACACTAATCACTTAGGTAGAAATATGTTTAAGACTTAAAAGTGAAAGTTGGGGTAGAACTGTTCCATAGATGGGTACCACTCAGACTTAAAAACATAGCCAATATCTTACTAGTGAATGCTCAATTTTAATATCTTAAATTTTAGCTTCCTTTTAGCATACTCAAAAATGGTTTTTAAAATCAATCATGGCTAATCTAATAGTATTGTGGAAAAATAACTGACCCCTCACCTCCAAAACAGAGACCTCACTTTTACACTGAGAAAAATTCTAGACTCATAAATACAATTCCAATGAGTATTTTTCTAATAGACTCTAGTATTAAGTTATTCTGTGGACAGCCTGGAAGAGCTGCCCTAACTCCCACTGTGCTCTACTTCTTGGTATTAATCCCATCTCTGACCTTTAACCTAATGTGTTCCACTCTTGTTGGAGGAAAGAATTACCTGAAGCACCTACAAAAAAATTCGTGGGCCAACTTGGTAATGGATCAGAGATTTGGGGAAGTGCCAGAGATACACATTTTAAAGCACTGCCTATTTCTGGCAACAGCATCATCCAATCTAATGGTTCTTAGCTTGGTTTTTATTAGGATGAAGTGGAGGGCTTGCCAAAATTCAGAGAGGGAGAATGTAGTCCTAGAATCCCAACTGGGTAGATGTAGGACGGGTCCTAAGAATTCACATTTCTAAGAAAGGCCCGAGTAATGATGAGCACCTCATAGGAACTGCACTTCCCAAGACTACTGCTGAAGGGCAGGAGACACAGCTTAGTTGGTGAGTGCTTGCCCAGCAGGAATAGGCACCTCCCTTAGCAATGGAGAAAGCATGCTGGTATGCATGTGTAATACTAGGGTTTCAGAGTTGGAAGCAGGTGAGACCCCTGGGCCAGCCAGCCTCATTTAACCAGCTACCTCAGAGAGTGTGGATGACGCCGAGGTAGGTCTTCACATGCATGCAAATAAGCCCTTCTTCCTCAACTGTCCCGAGTCCTGCTTGTTTAGCCTGGTTGGTAGTCACTGCAGTTTAGTTGATGGCTAATTTTTACTCCTTCTCATGGGTTTTTTTTTTTAAAAGTAACATTACTAGATTAGAATTCACTGGACCCCCTTTCAATTCATATCCCTGTTACTTAGCTATTATCCATTCACAGTTTTTTCTTACATCAAGGATGAGAAAAGGAAACACAACAGGAAAACTCTGGCAATGTTCTCAGCACACACAGTAGGCCAGCATGAAACATTCTTTGCACTCTGAAGTGTGCCTTTCCCACAATACCAGCCTGTGAGTTACAGTGAATACTGCTGAGGTCTAGAAGCACTTCACAAAATTCACCGCACACACTTCCTCCGGCTCTAACAAACAGCAAGCCACAATGGCTGACCACGTCTTTCCTCAGAAAAGAAAGCTACACAGAGCTATGTTCTAGACATGCTCAGTGGGAAAACACTGAGCTTCTCTACTCACCTCTTGTGAGGAAAATAAAAATAGAAAACATCTTCAATCTGTGGTGGACACTTGGACACTGAGAACACACAAAATCCTGTCCAAGCATTAGATCCCCCGCTAAGCAAATCTCCTTTTCTGGCAGGTATTTTACTTTGTGTGCATGTGCATGCCACAGCGGGCCCATAAAAGTCAGGGAACCTGTGAAAGTCACTTTTCTCCATTTGCCGTGTGCATTCTGGGGACTGAACTCGGGTCCTCAGGCTTGGTAGCAGGTACTCACTAAGCCATCTCACCAACCTGCAAACCTCCTTTTGGGCTTCTGTATCTTGGCTTCCATTTCTCCCTCTCTAGTGCCCAAATGTGCCCAGTGGGGCTCTGTCAGGACTGTGAAACTCCACTCATGTCCTTAACCTTCCCTACTCCCCTCCCGGAACAGTTCCATTAGAACTGTTAAAAATGTCTGTGTATTTCTCAGCCCTGATTGTCCTCCTGTGGATAAAGTCCATCCTGAGGGTCTTTGTTCACTAAAAGTACTGTAAGATGTTTCAAGTTAACTGGTAAGGTAGTGGGGGATTACTCTCCAAAGAGAGCTACAGTCCTTGTAAGGGACTGGGAATGTAGATAGATCTCAGACAGGACCAAGGGTATGATCTGGACCTCGACTGAGACAGAAATGCCATGCTGCCACTTAAAAGACTAATGATACAAAGAGGAAATAGAGTTCTTACTTTCTTCGAAACATTTCTGCAAATATGCAGCCGACACTCCAGAGGTCCACGGGGGTGGCGTAGCTGGACTGGAGCAAGACTTCCGGGGCTCGGTACCATAGTGTGACAACCTGTAACAGCAGAGGGACCTGAGTATTAATGAGGAAGTCAGCTGTTGAATCACATGCCAATCCTTCGTGGTTCAAGGGCAAGACCCAGTTCACAGAGCATTCCTATACATCATGGTAACATCATGACAAAGACATGGAATGCACAGGTCTGCTTCACAGCCCAGGAAATTGCATCCAATTGCATCATCCTGAGCCCTGGGCTCTCATTTCAGACTGTCTTAATGGAAACAGAAATGGCAAAGAACACAAGTTTCAAAAGTAAGTAAATGAAACAAAGCCAAAACTCTTGTCTCAAAGCTCCCCCACTTAAGAGGCTTCAAAGCAACACATGGAAAACAATGACGGCTCAATTCCCAAGTCACTATTCAAAAGTGAGGCTCCAGGGTCAGCTGCAGGATGACTCTGAAGGACACAGAGCATCGCGGGCCAAGTCAAAACTGTCCTTATTACAGCACTATGGGGAATCAAAACAAACTCCCCTTCTCTGCTGCTCGTTTCAGCAAATAAAAATGAAGAAAAACAAGAGAGAATGCATAACCCAAGTATTTGCACCCAAGTCTGAAGAATCAACCCAAGGATAAGAGCTGCAACCACAAGAACCCAGTCCCCACAGAACAGACATAAGAAGCACAATGGTAAATGCATAAGACCCAGGCCAGGGCTTCAGATTTATGGGAGCATAGGCAATCGCGTGCTTTGCTGCTCTGGAGAACAAAGGCAGATGTTCTATGGATATCTGAAATAAGGGTGTATTCTATCAGCATCTTTCACATAGTTTAATACACATTTTACATTATTCAGGTCCCTTTATCCTCATTGTTTTGTCTGTGTTACTACCTAGATTTCACAAAATATTGACTTCATGTACTTTAACCCTGTGTTAGTTGGTGCAGTAATACTGGGATAGCAAGTCTCTGAAGAATGTATCCCATCAATTTCCTTCTCTCCTTGTATGTACATACTCTTCTCTTCCTTACTGGATGGAGTTTTCTTGGCTTTCATTGAATGCCAGCTGCTTGACCTACAGTGATGTCTGAGGCTACTGAGCCTACTACACTGGGTGTTTTGTAGCTTTCAAGGGCTTGTTCTTAAGATGCTTCTTCTCAGGACCTAGCAGTGATTCTGTGAAATGTCCACAAAGATGCTCAGACAGCCCCTGCTATGCTCTTAGTTGAGGGCTATGTGAACCACCAATATAGAAGAACTGAGACTAGCTTGTTCCCCAGATAATTAAAGACTACTGAGGTGAGTCCAGTTAACATACAAGAGTATGAGCAATAGCAAAATGGTGTTGTTGTAATTTGGGGTGTGAATATACAGCCCCAGTTGTGGTGGGAATATTCTTTGTATGCTGAAAATAAAGGAACCGGTTTGGCCTATGTGGAGCACCGTAGAAGTGGGTGGAGTATCAGAGGACAGGCAGGCAGAAGGAGGGTGGCGTTAGTCAGTCTCCATCTGACACCCAAAGAAGAGACATGTAAGGAATCCAGGTGAGCCATGGGCTGGGCCAAGTGGCAGGTAGATTACTAGAAATGGGTTGAATTAAGATGAAAGAGCTAGCTAGTAATGTGCTTGAGACAAGGGCCAAACAGTATTAAGTTAATACAAGCATCTGATTCATTTCTTTTGGGGGGAAAAAGCCACCGTGGGCAAGGTCCAAACCTCTGGCCCAAACGGGTCTGGGAAACTTTCTACAACACTCAGTGACCCTTCCTACCTCTTCACCTCATATGCTTTGTTCAAATTCACCCAGGGCTCAATTTTATTTCATGAACACTTGGCTCTAGTGGAGGAGACTGTATCAGACATGTGGCGCATGCCTCGTCTTAGCACCTGGGAGGCTGGAATGGGAGGATCATGGGTTTTAAAGCCAGCTTAGGCTACAGAGTTGAGACCTTATCTTAAAACAGTAACAAAAAATTGAAAGGATTATAGTAATGTCATAGAAATAGAAACAAAATACAAACTGAGCTAGAAGAGCGTTATTTTGATTGTTACCTGGCTCTAAAATGTTTCTTTCTGGCACCTTTCATGGTGCCTCTCCATCACTGATACTTTAGTCTAGTGCTGCACTGCATCACTATCTTCAGCCTTGATAGTGAGAGGAACCATCTGTGTTCTTATTTGAACATTCCTGCGGTGATGCATAGGGGGTATGAGCACCACTAGCCTCCCTAACAGCACAGCTTCTGCCTCCACACATTTGTTCACTGTTTCTCTTAGATTAAGGAGCTTTTCCTCTCTCTCTCTCTCTCTCTCTCTCTCTCTCTCTCTCTCTCTCTCTCTCTCTCTCTCTCTCTCTCTCTGTGTAAATTCTATTTAGCCCTCCAGGTCCAGTTTCATGCCATGACCATCCTGAACTCAATGCTTCCTCTAGAGTTCATGATCCACTGTATGTCTGTAAATGCCTGTTACGATGTTCTGTTCATAACAAGTAGGTCTTACTATCAGAGTAGTGATTTTAAGGCAATCAATCCTCACATAAATCACATATGGAAGCTGACTCTTACTTATAAATACAACAATGGCAGCAATGTAAAAATGCCATATAATAAAGGTAATATCAATATAAAAAATAAGAAAGCCCAATTATAGTGAGGAGAAAACAACTCTGAGCCCAAAGAAATAAACCAGAAAGTGACAAAGAGAAAACATCCAGAATAAAGTCCAGAAAGAGATTGATTTACAGGGTTCCACACACCTACAGGAGTCATTTAAGATTTAACACCATACTGTGTAAAGAGCCTTTTAAAAAAAATACATTTATTTTTATTTTATGTGAATTGGTGTTTTGCCTGCATGTATAACTGTGTAAGGGTGTCAGATCTTGGAATTACAGACAGTTGTTAGCTGCCATGTGGATGCTGGAATTGAACTCAGATCCTCTCAAAGAACAGTCAGTGCTCTTAACCGCTGAGCCATCTCTCCAGCTAACGTAAAGAACTTTTACAAATCAGTAAGAAAATAATACAACTGAGAAGTGGGCGAAGTCAACCCATAAAAAAACATAAACTGTTAAAGATACAAAGTCGGGGGGAGGGGCAGACAATGAGACTATGCAATGAAAGTGTACTGGGGTGAAGTGGGGTGGGGCTGATTTGAAAAAAATTAGCAGAACAATAAATACTGTTTTAAATATGAATGTTTTAAACTGCAAACTGGCACAACTCATTTAAATTGTAGTAAGATAGTATTTATAAAATTAATAGTACATATTTCTATTCTCACAAATATTTATACTACTAAACAAACAGGCATTCCTAAGGATGTTTATGCCACAGTAATGACTATTAAAAGAGCATTATTTATCTTTCAAAAAAGAATGGGATATTGTTCTCATCTTGTATATCCTGCTTACACAGAAAAGATACTATGAACAGTGTTGAGTAAATAATCAACTCTGAGCTCTGTTGCAGTATGTGTGTAGGTGTGAACATAATGACCTAGTGTGCCTAGAAAATGTCTGTAGAGACACAGGCATCACAAGGCTTGGAGTACGTGCTCAGGGTGCTGAGTGGGAGATAGTTGTGGTTAGTAAGCTCATTTTTCATTTTTCTTTCCAACCAAGAACTGGGAATTTCAGATGGTTGAGTAAACTGGTCCAAAGTATGCAGCTGAGAAGGGTCTACATCAAAATGTAATGAAGCATCACCTTTTATAGTATACATAAAATAGCGTTTTCCTAAAAGTCATCCTCTGGTTTATGTATTATTATCATATATGTGTGTATACACATGCATGCACACACACACACGGATCTTTCCTAGCATTAACATCTTATTTTATATGACTATTATATACTGTCTAATCCATAATCCTTCAATTCTCATATAAGTTGCTATAATTTTAAAACCTGAAATTCTACATGATTTAAAACATCCTATTATAACCAAATCTAGTTTTAAGTCCTTGAGAACAAAGTATAACGCATTTTTCTGGCAGCAAGATATAAATTTGTTTTTCTTAGGATTTATTATACTTAGGTGTCTGTGGAAATTTCTGATGGAAAACTACCCAATGCCCCACCAGTTTAAGGTTGTACAAGCAGAAAGTTATTATTAATTTGAAAGCTTTATAAAGAATGAAAAGTACTGATTAAAAATGTTTCACGATTTTACTGTAGGAATACGGACAGTTCTCAACCACACAATTATGTCTCAGTTCTGAGCGCACAAGGGTTCTAAATATTCTTAAAAGCCAATGTATAATGTTGAGACTGAATTTGAACACACTGTCATGGGAAGCAATGAGCTCAAAGTAAGAATCAAGGCTGAGAAATCTGTGACAAAGGTTGCTACCAATGGTAACAATGCAATTGTCCAGTAAGCAATGATAACAATAGGAACCCCAGGCAGAGTCTGGCTGGGGCCAGCTGGAACCAAAGCAAACACCATGTTTATTACAACCATTACACTTATTAACAGCCTCTAGAGGTGCTGAATGGATTTGCCAGCAGGAGGGGGAGCTGAAGGGGGAGTTCAAGGATGTTTACACAAGTCAATGTATCTGTTTAAAGGGCTTTGATCTCTATTCACATTTTTTTCAGCCAGTTCCATAACATTGGAAGATAAAGTAGAGGCAAGACCAGTGAAGACTCATCTGAGTTAACAGTTTCCACTTTTTTACCTAGCAGTCTTTTATTTATGCGCACTTCACTTTTTACCTGCCTCCTGAAGACATTGCCAATGCCATGGGCTTCACGCTAGCTGGCTACAGTTGGTAGGGAGGCCCTGGTGGATGTCAGGTTGGAGGTAGCCCTATCTATCTGCTACAAGCCTCTAGTTCCTTACTGGACTTGACATGGGGAACTCTTGGCAGTAGAGAAAATTACCTCCATAATTTTCTCCCAGTAAATTGTCTCGCAATGGCAATATCTGCCTCAGGCAGAATGTTCATTCCAGTAACATCCCTTTCCCAAACCCTGTCCCCCTTAGAGTCAGGAGCAGATCCAAACCTTGCATCCTCATCACCCCTGCTGCAGTAAACAGATCTCCCTGGAAACGCCTCCTCCTGACTCTGTATCAGTTTTCGGTCAGGACCCCAACTCATACATTAGTTTACAGAGTACTGCAGACGCAGTCTCTGCTCAAGCCTATTTTCTTGTTTGTAAAAGGACTTTTGGACAGGGCAATCTGAGAGGTGTCCTGTCAACATTTCTAGAAGCCCTAAACTGCAAGGCAAGGGTAATAAGGCCCAAACCTGAAGCTGTCCTTGCAGGCCCTGTGGGATGCTACTCTGTTTCTGGGCCCACTTTAACATGCCTTAACTGTGAACATAGTCAAACACTTTAGAAGGAACATTAACATCATCTTCCACAGACTACATAATCTTCGCAGACTCTGTTATTACCCATTAACATATTCCATACCAACACAAAAGTCATTTGGCATGCATGTCTTCCTACAGAAAACTAGCTTGTGAAATGAAAATTAAAACTAGAGATAATTTTACTGCTTTTTCTTAATGGGTCTAGAAAAGCCAGTTATTCAATATTACACAATTAGAATGCACACTGGAGAAAAAAATGGAATTTGATTTCTTCTGAGCAGTCTTATCATTATAACGTTACATGAAAACTACTACACACAGTATTTTACATTAAATACAAAGTCATCTCACATTCATTTTTAACTAGCAACTCAGGAAGTGTTTTGACATGTGACAAGAAGTAGGCAAACTCTACAGGAGATTCTCCCCCACAGGGAGCATTGTGTGTCCGTGATCCATTACAACCCGGAAAAGCATTCTTCAGCACCATAGATTCCAGGCTCCCATGAGATCCACGGTTCCCATTAGGTATAATAACTTCCTACCAACTGACCTTTGCTTGTGTGGGACTCTCTTGTCCTGAAACTCTGTAGTTCTGAATTCTACAGGGCCCCAGAGTTCCTCTTCCTCAAGCCTTTGTTTATCATTAAGTATAGGCTGCCCAAGAAGGTTTCACTCCAAAGATCAAACCTTCTATTTAGATCAAAGTGATCTTCGGCTAAGTTCATCATTTGCTCTCTCTATACAAGGCGCCATGTTAGTGAGGGACAGTGTGTCCACAAATTAGGAAAGCCCACAGTCAAATGACTCTCCTGAAGGGCAACTGGGGGCAGGGGGTGTCACATGGTCTTAAGTGTGGAGTACTAGGTTCAGAGTTCCTCTTGCTTTCTCCTCAAGGGACTGCTCTCTTGGGCAGTCAATTCACTTAAGTTATGTATAGCACTCATTCTCCCATGGACGACCTCAAATTCATACTGTACCCAGAACTCTGCACAGGACCACACTCACAGTGATAACGGTCTCCTGAACATCATCATATCATCCCTCCATAAAAACTCCAAATTCCAAGTGCTTGCTCTGCCTTTCCTCTATTACCTGTCCCACCTACCCAGGTGTGCTGGTGTAGTTTTATGTCAATTTGACACAAGCTAGAGTCATCTGAAAAGACTTGAGAAGGGGCATTCTTAAGATCAGGCTCTAGTGGGTGGAATGGCCAACCCTCTGTTGTGGTACCATCCTGGGTAGGAAGTCTTGGATTCTGCAAGAAATCAGGCTAAGCAGGCAGGAAGCAGCATCCCTCCATGGCCTCTGCATCAGCTCCTGTCCTGCTTGAGTTCTTGCCCTCACTGCTTTTGGAACTGACTGAACTAAATAAACCCTTTCTTCCCCAAGTTGCTTTTGGCCATGGTGTTTCATTAAAGTAACAGTAACCCTAACTAAGACACCAGGTCCTCTGCTTAACTCCATGATCAACTTATCCAGAAAATTTGTGGTTTTTTATATGCATCTTGTGTCATGTTTGTGGCCTTTAGATCATGCATCGATGTTTCTCTAGAGGATCCATCTCACAACTGCGCCTTCATTTTTGTGAACCCCACCTTGCCTAGTCCATCCCCAAACACAAGTGATCCCAGCTCTTACCACAGTGTATCTGCTTCAGTGTGCCCTTACAGTTTCATAGACCCAGAATCAGCATCTTGAGAGTAGAAACCAGGTAGACTTTTCAAACCGAACACCTTGCAGAGTGATGTTCAGAGCAGGTATAAAGTGCATGTCTGTCCTAACAAATGTCTAAATAGCTAGCAGAGAGTATAATGGAGGGTGCCAGTGTTGGGAGGAACAAGCCAAAGCAGGGCATGTGTCCCCCAAACCAGGATAAGCATCCGCCAAAACTATCTTTAATCATCAGATAACTTTTTAATCAAGTGTCCCTGGCACTTTAATTATTACTTAGATTTATAAATTAGAACTTACAGATTAAGTTCTAGAATGCCTTATGGTCATGTTTTCCTTCATGATGCATTGCTTAAATTTTATCCACAACTTGTTAAGTGTCTTTTATGTTTCAAACAACAAATTCATCCTCTTTGCAAAAATATAATATAGCATAGCTTTGATTCTGACAATAAACAATCACCACTTGATCACTCTCTGCCTTCACCATAGAAACCAAGCAAATATTTGCAGACATTCCTTCAACCTTAACAGATAAGTAGAACTGAAAATTATTCTGAACACGGGATATGGCAGGCTGCAAAGCTCATCATTTCCTCTCAAAAGTTGTTTTAACTCTTAAGGAAAATCTATAGGCCTTGGGAGGCCACTTAATTACTTGGACTTCAAAGAGAATTGTAAAATGTGATTTATTTTTGTTATGGAAACAAATGCTTCTGTAGTCACGGCCTTCTCACTCCTTTGCACTGTGCTCATCTTTACAAAGGCTATATGCAAAACAGCTTCCTTCATGAGTTCTAGCAGACTATGTGGCCAGTGGAAAAGAAGAGAGAAATGCAAGCCCAGACACATGCTCTTCAACATCCCTGAACTCCATGGCCACTGCCATCCTTAGATGTGAAGGAGCCACCGTGGTGTCACTCACTGCACAGCACTGGCTCCCCTCAGTCTCCCATCCACCACATGTCACAGAGATGTACACAGAAAGAGAAAACCAGTTCTGTTCCTTCCAACCTGATTATTTTGTGTCAAAGGTTAAAGAAAAGAAATAAAGGCAACATGTTTTTTGAAGATTAGGATGTCTCATGCTGTTCATTCGACAAGATGAAAACAGCCCACAAAAACAGAGGACGAAACAGAGAAGGATTTAAGACATCACTAGGGATCCAAGATAGACAGAGGAACTATTTTCTGACAGGAACTGTTAAGTATCAGGATGGACTACTGTGGGATTTTATGACCTTTACTCTGAGGCTTTTTTTTTCCTTGAACTCTTATTTCAATAAAGAAGAGACTAAGAAAAAGAAGAAAAGCAGTTGTGGAGTATGGCTGGTGTAAAGTTCTATGTTGGACTGACCATCTTGTATTTTACATCTTCTTCAATTTAAAGTTTTGGGCAATCACCACTGACCACTTCTAGAAACAGGTAAGAACAGGTGAATAGAGAAAATGTGTGAACTAGGATCTGGTGAGTGGCAGTGCCAGGACTTAAGAACTGAACTCAGGTCCTCACATATTGTACCACTATTGCCTGCCTGCCTGCCTGCCTGCCTGCCTTTCTTTCTTTCTTTCTATCGATCTATCTATCTATCTATCTATCTATCTATCTATCTATCTATCTATCTATCTCACCTCTCTAGCTACTTATCTCAGACCTATTTTGATTATTTTTTTCTTGAGACAAGATTTTGAGTACACAGCCCTGGCTAGCCTACCTAGAACTTTCAATGTAGAGCAAGATGGCCTGAAACTTGCAGGGATCTTCTTGCTGCATCTCCAGAGTGGGGGGGATTACTGGCATGCACCATCATAGCTGGTGCAATTTTTTGTTTTTAGGCCTTTAAAACAATATTTACTTTTTTAAAGATCAACATTTCTAGAGCAATGTAGGTTTATCAAAATGTGGATAGGAACAAGATGTTTTCCTATGATGATATCTGAAAGGTTTTCACTATAATGGTCTCCAGTTGGCACATTAGAGTCATGGATGAGCAAATGGCTGAATCCAGGACTGAGGGGAGGGAAGAACTGCTTACTTATTCATCATGCTGTGCATGAGGCCAGGAGCCTGGTATGGCGGGCATGCTTCTGTTGATCCTTTACTATACCACGAGCCTTCCTCCCAACCTTATTCTTCCTTTCCATTTCTACCTCTGCAAATGAGATCACTAACCAGTTCCTCCAGTCAGGCTCTTCCTCAATCTCACCCCTCACCCATTTACAGCTTGACAACATGGCAGCAGATGGCTGGAGTTGTAGGAACAGGCAAAGGAAAATAGAACTTGGGAACCTGACTACCACTACCTACTATTTATAACAACTTAATTCTTGGCCTAAACCAGCCCTGTCTCCCACTAACCAACCAAATCTTTAAGTTCAAGAACTTTCTAGAACATAGTGTAACTTCATGGTTATAATGGCAGTAGTGTGAATTTACTATCAAAATTGAAATTTGCTAAAACAAACAAACAAAAAAGGCCTGTATGTAATATATATCCTTAGCCATTTACAAAATACAGAAGAGGAAATTAAACACTATTCTATCCTTATCATATTTAATACATCATTAGAATTTAAAGTTATTCTTAGGTATCTTCTGTAAGCAGAGAGGAAGGGTCACTGAGAAGAATCCATTAATAGAAAAATTGCAGAATATGTGAATTCACTTATTGCTAAGAGGTTGCAACGCTACTCTTGAACTTGTCTCAGTTTCTAGGAAGAACCACACGAATACCAAGGACTTCGCGATGTATTTCTAGGTACATCCGCTATTGGGAGCGAGAGATGAGTGAACATAGCAGGCGGCAGCAGGTTTCTCACCTACACGGGAAGCTCCAGCTGCACCGTGCTTAGTGTACTGTGCACTGTGGTTGCTGCATGCGAACACTGCAGGAAAGAAAAAGTACCCGTCCAAGTTCATGCTTGACCTCACAGCCAATTCAAAGAAAATACCTTTCCATTTACAAACATTTCAAAGAACCCTGCTGCTTTCTAGAAATCTGCGGCAGGTAGTTTCTTTATCCTTAAAGCTGGTGGTTGGAGATGCGATTACAGTGGTGTCTAAGGAAACATGAAGAATACAGAGTACTGTTTATCTTAAATAATCACTGTGCATACTTAATATACAGAGACCCTCATAGGCGGCAGAGGTAGAACATAGACTAGTGATCCCTTTCTAAAGTCTGCTAGAACAGAAAGAAGTAACAGTTCCCTCCTCTCTATTTCCACAGTATGCCTCTCTCAGCCTCTGCTTCAATATGTGGTGTGACCACAAGAATTTACTTCCACCTGTTACCCCATAGAGCCGAAAGCTATAATGACATTACTTACTTTCGGGTCCCCAATATTTGTGCAGTTAGCTTCAGTTACAACACAATACCAGAGACAATCAAGTTATGAGAGAAACGGTTGATTTGCCTCATAGTTTAGGGGTCTCTAGTCTATGATAGGCTGGCTCTACTTCTTTGGGCCAATGAGGAGGCAACGGAATGGCAGGAGCCGCAAACTGCTCACATGACGGACCAAGAAGCACAAGAGCTAGAAGGTGGATGAGGCTCCACCATCATTCCCAAGGGCATGCCCCGAATAACTAAAGGCCTACCTCCTAGAGGTCCCTCAGCTTTCCAGTAACCCCTCCCAAGACCCAGTCTTTAACACTTTGCCTCTAGACCAGCGGTTCTCAAGTTTCCTTATGCTGTGGCACTGTAATACAGTTCCTCATGTTGTGGTGGCCCCCAACCATTAAACTATGTCCACTGCCATTTTATAACTGTAATTTTGCTACTGTTATGAGTCACAATGTAATCTGCTATGGGACCCCTGTGAAAAGGAGATAACCCCCAAAGGAGTAGAGACTCACAGGTTAAAAGCCACTGCTCTAGGGGTATCTGAGATCCAAATCTATCAGTTGCTATTGCATTTGCCATACAGCAGCCACTAAAACCCTGCCAAACTTGTGACCAAGAAAAATCTCTCTCCAAAAATGCTCCCCCAATCCCTACAAATTAAAAAATCAAATAAACAAAACCAAACAAAGGCAGCAGCAGCAACAACAACAAAAACAAGAAAAAACCAACAAACCAAGCCAGGGAGGGAAAAAGTCTTTCTTGAGGTTATTATGAAGGTATAAAAAATGTTTAGATCCACAAATATGGCAATGAAATCCATTTTACAATCTTATCTTAAAGAAAATTTCTGTAGGCCAGCTGCTAGCACATGCCTGTAACCTCTGAAGAAGCAGGAGATGTTTGACCCTAATCTGCTCTGCATGGCTAAGTTATAGGCCAGATAGGTTTTGAGATCTTGTCTCAAAAAACCAAACCAAAGCAAACAAACAAAAGCCTATTGTACAGAAAAAATTAAATTTTAGCCTCTTTTGGTGTCAGTTCATGAATATATGAATCTTCATCTAAGATACTAATTTACTGAATGTTTAGGTATACATAATTATTCACATGGACGACATATTTTCACTCAGGTCTAAACCTATGAAATCACTTCTTAGAATAAGGTGTCTAGAATTTACATCACCATAAAACTTCCTCTTGTGCCCTTCTTAATACACTTAGGGAACACTGTCCTTGTGGATTAATTTTGCTTGAATGTCATTTGCAGGACTGTGAGGTGTACAGACAGCACCGTGCAGGGTTCCACTGCTCAATATGACATGTGAAAACTGCCCATGCTGTGCATGTCAGCGGTTTAGTTCCACTGTGTCAATATGGTAAAATTTATTTATTTGTTTTTTAAGTTCCAGATCGATGATGATGGATTTTGGTAAAGTGAGTGAATATCCTTTGAATGTTTTTCTGTGTTTCCCTTGCTGAACATGAGCATTCATTTCTCTCGGGTGCACATAAAAAGGAGGTAAATGCTTAGCTGTCACCATCAGTTTTGCTAGCAGTCATATCACCGTAAACCCCTTTCCTCTAGTAATGGGCAACTTCATTTTCTATGATCTTATCCCACTCAGCATTCCCAGCCATTCATGTTAGCGTGGACTGCAACTGTCTGTATTTCTGAGTAACTAATCTGTAAAACTGTGAAACTCTAAAGACACAATGGGACTATAACTTGCATTTTCTTCCCTTCCCCTTCCCTTCTCCCGCTTCTCCCTAGTTCCTTCCCTAGTCTCTCCTGCTATTCTCCACGCTGTGGGCTGCTCAAGCCGCCCTCTTCACACACACCCTGCCTCCTAGCAGAAGAGACTGACGGCCACACCAATAATTCGGATTTATAAACTAGATAGAGTCTTTTGTGATGGTAGAATAGTGATATCTACCATTTGTACACATCCTTGGCCAAACAGTTCTAAGACAAACTAAAAATGTCAGACTCCTCACTTCTGTCCTTTTTATATGTCTGACTTTTACCAAATTCCCAACTTTTTCAAATATCTGTCTGTGGCTCTCTCTGGATTTATATAATTTTTAGACACTTTGGGCATCAGATAGAGGTTTGAACTACAAAATATTTTGAAATGTTTATGTGAACATCAATAATTTAAGGTTTTAGATGTTAAACAGTGTTTATTCTGCATTTCATACACAAAAAAATGTCTGTACTATCATCTATAGCCTGAAGTTCAGTTAAGGTCAGATCTGAGGCTACTGGCTTTGATTGTCCCCCTTCCCTTTAAAAACTGATAGTGAGGCTGTTAGGTCACTGCAGGGGCTCCGAACTGTGAGCCTCTGACATTTATCTTTAAGGTGTGTCTACCTTTAAAAGCCCCAACCTCGTGGGAGACTCTTTTCTCTTCCTCTCTGTCCCCCTACTCTCTTTCTTAATCCTTTCCCCAACTTTAATAAACCTAATATGGCTCTTGGCAGTGTGCTAGCAAGTTCTTTCACGTGCGAAATACTAACAGAGGCTATATCCACATTCACCCAGACATAGAGTCTAAATATGGGAACCAAGGCAATCACAAGGTGAGCACGCTGGGATTACATTCTGTGTACACATGGTACCGTTTTCCCATGTTTATGAATGCAGAATGACTATGGTGGCTTCACTTAGTCACTGAACAGAGTACTGAGTAGTGCCTGACATTCTTTGGCAGTGAACACTACAGCACAACTCCTATCCTCATGGGGTTCAGAGTACAACTGATTAGAAAAAATATTTACCAAGAAACATGGAAGGGAAGCCATGATCCAGTATTCCTGCATTCTGAATGTTAAGCATTTAAAGTTAAACATAGATCTGTGAGGCTTGTCAGATGATTAAAAGGAAATGAATTCAAAGCATCTCTATCAATATTTTCTATTAGTGAAGACACTTCCAATCACAGAGGAATGCTGGTGGTATTTGGGAGATGGAAAGGGACCCATTTGGCTACATGTGAAGTCTTAATTATGTACACTCCTGTTTCCTAAAAAAGCATAGTCATTGCCTAGAAAGTCCTAAAATATCAAATCCAGATATTTGAATCTCCCTTCTTTAAATACACATTTCACAATAATAATTAAAGGGTGTGGGAAATCCTGCAGTTAGGAAGAAACCAAAAACTAGGCATTTACCAAACTGAGTCATATTTCTCTCTCATCTCACATCTATTTCCATTTTACAGAGCTAAGTTTTCCTGAGAAAATGCTTTGTAAAGCACCAGTTCATGAGCATGTGCAGAGTTAGGTGTGTAAGAATGTTTCTACACATAAACTTGACATTATTCCAGAAAAATAAAACCAAATATGTTGTCTTTTAAAAATTAAGGTGTGTGGATACATACATACACACATATATATGTATGAACCCTGCTTCTGCATTGACTCACAATGAGTTATAAAGTGCCTTTCAACTTTGGCATGGCCATTCCTGTCTGTTACCATTCCATGTCAGAACAGATAGTAACCATACCTTGCTCCATATTAACTACTATTTCTGTTCTAATATACTCATGTGGAGGCAAAAGTTATTCAAATCTTCATGATAAAAGTAGAGTGTAGAAAAATTCTAATTACTGGAGCTTTCTGCCTCTTGTACGCCATTTCGAAGATACTTAAAAGTTGTACACTAACTTCTGTACAAACCCAGATCCTGAGGTGCAATCTACCTAGTTGGCATTAATGGGAAAGATAGGCAGAGCTATCAGCAACCCAGAGGCTGTTTCATGTAATGCTGAAGGTCAACAACATTTTTTGGGTAACCAGTCTGCCATGCCAGGGACTGAGACCATAAAGACAAATAACAGACTTGGCCTGTCTTGTAAGAGTACACAGCCCTAGAGAGTAACACTAATACAGTGTGGATGGAGAAGTAAAAAGGCATTGAGAAAGTGCCACGGAAACACAATACCAATAATCTATGCATAACCAAGTATGAGTGTAACCAAGAAACTAATAAATATTTGCTGAGTATCTACTATATGCTCTAAATCTGCACACCAGACTTTCTTAATTATCAAATCACTACCAGTGTCAGAACTGCATTATTGTTCAAGAGAATTATATAGTATCGCTTGGATTCTTGAGCTTAGAGTTTAATTTTATACCTCGGCAAGCAATACCCAGGATTCTGTATCAGAATTGCATTTTTACATACTTTCATTTTAAAGTTTAAACCAGCAGAAGAGGTAAATTGCTTAAAAAAAAAAAAAAAAAAAGCCCAGGTAGATACAGAGAAATGTAGTTTCCTGAGTATAGGGCTTTGATATAAGGGGAACTTGTATCCAGACACATATTTCAAATACAGACATTACACAGATGCAGGAGTATAAGAAGCTGTCACTGAGCATTCTAATGGATTCTCTAGGGAGACTCAACGTACCAAGAGCCTGAAACTTCCATCACTAACTTCTGTACAAACACAGATCCTGAGGTGCAATCTACCTAGTTGGCATTAATGGGAAAGACAGGCAGAGCTATCAGCAACCCAGAGGCTGTTTCATGTCAAAGATAAGTTCATACATCCCAATTAATACTTTTCTGAGATAAAAAACGGATGCCACTGCCTTAAGATTTCAAATCTTAGAAGTGATATAAAAAAAATCAATTTCAAGTAGAAGCAAAAGGGCAATGTCTTTGGGATTTACCTCATGACAGAAGAATCTTAGTAATAAAAATTAAGCAGGTTGAACTGGTATGTTAGTAATATTCTGTCATAACTGCTCTTTACTGTGCATGAATAAATATAGGGGCTGTGGTGGCCAGAGAGAGGTGATTCCCAGGTGCCCCGGAATAGTTCTGGGCCAGCTGATGTGGATGGCAGAACTACTTGGGCCCTCTTACGGAATACGAGGCACCCTAACTGCTAAGCTGCCTCTACAGTCCTTTCCTGTACCCTTTACCCTTCTGTCAGCTGCCTTTCTTGGTTCTCTCTTCTTCCTCCTCTTCCTCCCTTCTTTTTGTCACATTTGATTCTACCAAGCTATTACTCTATCAAGAAAAATCCATGTCTCTTCAAACACACTCTTCAACAATTAGTTCTTATATCTCATATAAGGATCATGAACCAACAGTAACTTAAAATGAAATGAAAATTTTATTTATTTGTGTATGATCCCAAACTATCTTTTATCTTTAATCAGGTTTATTTTCTCTGGTCTTTTGCTTGCAAGTGAAACTATGAGATATATAAAAGATATATTTATTTCTTCTCACCCAGCTTAGTGCAAAGAAAACATATCAAGGGTGGGGGAAGAGGCTGGGCCTACAGAGAGCCCAATCCACCCTTCCTGCTAGCCTGTCTCGTTAGCTCTTCCAAAAATTTTCCTACCCAGCAGCAAAGCACTCTGATGTGCCATACCTCTCTTTCTCTGGTTGGTGTTGCCAAAGGATTGTTTGTTACTCTTTGTGAGGGACCATGTCCCAGGCCTATCCTATTATCCTGTCCAATGTTTCTATTTAAAACTTGCCATGTCTAGTAGTTTACTGAGGCATTCTAAAATTAATTCAACATACATTTAATTATCTTTACTTTCCAAAATGTTAATATATATTAGTGTAAAGATATATATTCCATTGGTCCTTCAAACATGTTTAAATACAGTAAATAATTAAGTTTTGTGTCTCTTTGCATTGAAGGTTTTTATATTATTTATATTCAGTTTCCCTCATTTAATCATAAAAGCAGTTAGTGCTATGAATTAGCCTCTATGAATAGCTTTGGTCATACTATTAAAGATCTCAATAGAGTTAACTACTGTAATGTAAAAATCACATTAAGTGGGCACCAGAGAAGTTATGGGATGCAAAAAGTGAATCCCAACTATGACAACTTGCAATGTTAGTCACCAGGGCCTGGGGAGCAGGCATTACTACATGATCAGTGGATAAACCATCTGCTCATACTCGCTATAATATCCCTACCTGCCTTCGTGTGCCCACCAGCCCTTTATTAATCTTACCTTTGGTCCCTAGGGAACATCATTTCATGTAAAGGAACAACAGCAGTAGATGAACTGAGGGAGAGAATTCTAGGCTGAGATTTAGAGAACAGGGTTTGTGTGTACGTATGTGTGCTGTGTGACTGACTGACTGTATGTGTGTGTGTGTGTGTGTGTGTGTGTGTGGACAGCAGAGTCCTCTTCCAGGAGTCGGTTCTCTGATCTACTGTGAGACCTGGGCAGTGAGGTCAGGTTATTAGGCACCTGTGGCAGGAGCTTTTACCTTCTGAGCCACCTTTCAGGCCTAAGAACTGTGCTTTCTTTCCAGATACACCAGTCTATGTTTGTTATAAACAATTACTAATATATTTATCTTGAAAAGGATAATTTTGCATCATTGGGCCTAAAATATACAGTCATAAAATCACAAACCTTTATTTCTATAGTCCTTTCAACAGAATTCTATACAATTCTATAATTAAGAATAAAATTTACAGGCCAAGTGTGGTGGTGCACACCTTTAATCCTGGTAATGGGAAGGCAGAGGCAGGACAATCTCTCTGAGTTCAAGGTTAGCTCTTTATACAAGTTCCAGGACAGCCAGAGACTCTTGTCTTTTTTTTAACATGCTCAATGACAACATCTGTACTATGTATCAGCACATGATATTGGTGACATTCTCAGTAACCAGACATTTAAAGAAAGAACTTTGATCAGTAGGATTAGTAAGTACCCAAGAAAATCTGTGATTCTATAAAATAAAACTATAATCCCAGAGGACACTGAAAAGCCCGTGAGGGTCATTTAGACTTCGAGGGAAAGGCAATGGATGAGTCTCACCAACTGCAGCTGAAGGAGAGAGGGGGGTAGGCAGAGCTTCATGTCTGTGTGATACTGTCAGGAGCAATGGTCCATGTCCTATTACTTTCAAGTTCTTATAGGTAAACATTCAAGTTTATTATAAAATAACTGCTCAAAGTCTGATATGTTTGCCTCTAAAATATAGACACAAAAAGACTAACAAAATGGAGCAACATGAGGCATGCTTCTCTAACTGTACTTGCCATTATTATCTGTGGGTCTAGGATAAGTGAATCATCCGTTCCTGGCTTTAGAAACTGTGGAGGGGAGAAATATCACATGAAATAACAAATTCCAAAAAAATTTCATAGAGACCAAATAATACTGCCTTTCTGCAACATTTTAAACAGCTAAGAGGGAGAAACTCAAGCCACACATCTCTCTGAGAATTCTATTCTCCTCGAATGAATCTGGATCAATAACTAAAGTGCAGACTGCAGACTTTTGAAGCAGACACAAATGGGTACATCCTGCCCAAATCCTCTTGGTTCCTTTTCACCAAATAACTATGACCTGGAAACTATGGCAACTTTATTTAAATTATATACACAAAACCTTATTCCTTTGTTGATGACCAAGGAACTCTGCTTTTTAAATATGGAACACAAGAAGCAAGGCTCGGGGCTGGAGAGATCGCTCAGCGGTTAAGAGCACCCTCTGCTCTTCCAGAGGACCCGGGTTCGATTCCCAGCACCCACATGGCAGCTAACAACTGTCTGTAGTTCCAGTTCCAGGCAAACACCAAGGCAAATAAATAAATAAATAAAGTTAAAAAAAAAAAGAAAATATGTATATTAAAAAAAAAAAAAAAAAAAGAAGCAAGGCTCAAGGCAGTAGGCACTTTCTGGTTGCCAGCTTTTGTATCTTAGAATCCTGGTTTGGGCCAGAAGACAAAGAAATACAGGCATTACTGCTAGTTGCCAACAAAAGGCAGGTAACGGCTCCTGTGGAATCTAATGGGCGCTTTACACATTCTGTGGACTTGAGAAGGTCAGACTGCCAGCAGCAGCATAGTTGCACGCAAAGCACCACTTTACAGGTGTGCACTTTCATACCATGCAGGGCAGGACTGCTCTGGCTCCCTGAAGGAGAGAGAGGTAGGTGCTCTGGGATCTGGGCTCCCAGCAGTTGTAGCAGTGCGCCCATCATCCGTGTCAAAGAAAGAGCAGAACTATGAGCACAGAGCACCAAGTTCTGTGCTGTGGGAAGCCTGGTGGCCGTGAGCCAATGTTTACAGTCCCCTGGGTGGGGACAGCAGGCTTTAAAAGTCTTTGCTCTTGCCGGCAGTGACCTTCGCCTGCTTTCAAAGCGGCTCTCCGCTCTCAGGTTAACTCCTTGGGTTCTGTGAGCTGGAGCCTCACAAAGAAAATACCTTTCTTTGAAGGACACTTCGTAGGAACATCAGTTTCTGACTTCAGCTGGAGCTCCACAGAAACACTGAATTAGGAAGAAAGCCATCAGACCCACAGGCAAGTCAGGGAACCCTGGATCTGGATTTTCATGTGTGTTGTGTTCTACAAAGTGACAGTTTCCAGCTTCGGGCAATGGACTCAAGCTTACAAATTAGAGGACTGGGAAATATGAGCATATTTGGTCTCCAGGGGAGAAGGGAGCATCTAATTTATGCAGAAATGCCCTTTTCCCAGCTGGCCAATGGGAAGCCAGGCAATGGCAGGGCTTCCAATTGGAATATAACTGAAAGAATGGTGCTTCAAATTAAAGACAGGCTAAATTGTTAACTTAAAAAGCAGCCAAAGAGAAAATACCAATTGTTGAACCAGAAAGGCCATTTTCTAGTTAAGCAAAGCTGATTACAACTGGCTTATTACTGTTATTATTCCAGTGGAAAAGAATTTTTTTTTCCTAATGTTAAGAAGCAAAGATCTCATGAGAACAACATACATGCACATTTTTTTAGTCTCAAATACATTATTAAAAAGAAGCTATAAAGATAATATGAAGACAGGATAACAGGAATAATACTTAAGGCCTCAAAAATGCTTTCAGGATGTAAGGATTTACTTGGAAAGTAAAGCTGACTTCATTTTCATGTCAGGGACTCATTCCTATTAAAACACAGACTTTTTTTAAATTTTATTTTATTTTGGTTGAGGAGTTCTATGAATTTAAAGAAGTTTGGAGTCTACACACTGATCATCAACAGCACAGCCACACCTTTAGTGAAGAATGGAAAGGCAAACACACCAGAGAAATGTAACTGGCATGTATGAGTCATGAACATGTCCTATGGAAACTCTCCCAATGCCAGATGAGGCAATTAGGAGAGGGAGAAGGCAGCCCTGGCCTCTGGGTTCTCAGAGGCACCTGTCCCATCAGACAGCCTCTGTACCCTGTGCTTCACTCTCGTGCTATTTGAGAGGGACTGTTTTGCAGATTTCTTGGACTAACAAGTGGGTCTTAAATGCTCTAAAGAGTTATTAGGGCTGGAGATGGCTCAGTGGGTAAAGGTGCTGGGCACTACTAGCCTGATGACCCAAGTTTGATTCATGGGATCCACATGATGGAAGGTGAAAACAGACTCCCGAAAGTGAGTCTCTAACCATACGCTCATTATGTACATGTGCCCTCAATAAATAAATAAATATGTAAATAAATATAAAAGCTGTAGTTCCTCCAAGGATTTTTAACAGTAATAAGACCTATGTCCCTTCTATCATTATAGACCATTTAACCTTTTCCTTGCTATCTGCTATAGAATTTCCATGATGATTAACTAAACATATTCAGCTCTAATGCAGAAAGACTAGAACACCATAGCTTCATAAGAGAGAAGACGATATGCTACAGCCAAAGTTTGCCATACTTTTCTGTATGCCTCACATCTCACTAAGGACTGGATACATTTCATACCACTTAAAAAATAGACTCTCTGAGACAAAGTCTTGATACTCTGCCCGAATCCTGACATGTTCAGAACACATTAGTAACTAGAGCAAAGTCCAAGCTAGCTACACATCACAGCCAGAATTCAACCCATGTCCCAGCCAACTGAGCTGGTCACCAGGCACCCAGATGGACCTCTACCATTGCCACCCAAAGTTCCAGGAAATCCTATGCCTTGTCTCTCAGTTTGGACAAATATTACAATCACCTGTTAGAGCAAAGGCTCTGTGTTCTCATGGGACTTTCCCATGTGTTTCTGGATTAGAACAAAACCACAAAGCTTCTGTGCTTGCGATCCCAGTACTTGGGAGGCTGAGGCAGAATGAGGCTGGCCTGGCCTGCACAACTGAGATCTTATTTTAAACAACATAATCACAAAGCTCCAATACCTGCTCTCCACAAATGACTATGCACTTTTAAAATCAAATCCCAAAGTAGATGATGGCATGGTCTCTATTACAGATGTCTGTGGTACAAACTAGCTCGGAAAAACTTTTTATTTATAGGCTAAGAATGTGTATTATAATCACTCTCAGACTAACTCTCGCTGAAGCTTTTAAGACATTGTTCCTTGCTGGCCTCCATAAATAAATACTGCCTAAAAAAAAACCTGTTGTGAAATCAAAGAAAATAATTATCACTACCCTTTATAAGTAATGGCGTGCCACTTAAAAAACTGTCTAGCTTACAGTAAGTTTGTAAAGCCGCTTCTATATACCTAACAACACAGTTGCCCATGAACTTTAATTATTGTCTTAGAATTATTAGCCCAACCAGTTGGAACTGAGCTTCTCCACACAGTAAAAAGTTAGACTGTACAAGTGAAGACAAAATATGCATAGCTAAAAAGAATGTTGCAGGGGCCTCTCTCGGTGAACAAAGCCTGCTCAGTCTGGCACTCCCCTCTTGCTGTACCACATCCGCACATCGTTAGCTAGAAAATTCCTGGTATATGCTGTAATTTTTTTGCCCCCCCCAACCCCCGTACACTTAGTGCTTTCATGTCCAGATGCCATTTTCCCCTTATCTGTCTCTGTTTGGGGCTCTGCCAGACATGGTGAACAATTAATACAGCCAAAGGGGGAAAATACAGTACGCTCCCTGGCAACTGGTATAGCCTCGCAGGAAATACCAAATAAAAACTTTATTATGTATTGTTTAACCATTTTGTTTGCCTGTAGGCCACCCCGTCGTCGGTGTAATTCAGACGAACATGCTTCATCTGATGGTCTGTGCGCGGCACCATTGTTCCTGGAGTCTGTCACGCACAATCACTGGCTTCAGCCTATGGCCCTCTAAGTGAAAGGAGCAGGTTTGTGGCAGCTTTCCAGCCTGCATTCCTTTTAATTAGTCAACTTGTGGCCCAGAATTATAATAGATAAGTAACCTCTTAATATTCATGTCATTAATTAATTTTTTTCCTCATTCAGTTATAAGCTTTTGCATGGGGTGGGAGAAAATGCTTTTTCTTATGTAGGCTTTGGTTTATGAGATAAGCATGCTACTATTTCAAAGAACATGAAAAGACTGTGTCTCGGTGATTCTCCACTATGGCAATTCCAGAAACCACAGGATACCCTACACCTTTTTTTTGAAGCATTCTATTTCTGCATTTAAATAGCAACTGAAATCTTTCTTTTGTATATATACATAAGATGAATTATTTTCTTGCCAGCTTCCACGTGGCTGGGAAACCTGTTTCCATCTGTACTGAAGAACTAGCTAACTCACTACTAGACACAGAACGTTCCCAGTTTTCTGGAGCCCGTGTCATAGAAGCAGACCGATGGCAAGCAAGAAACAGCTCTGTAAGCTTGAGAGAGCCCGTCAATGATTAAACTGCTAATGTCATCAGTTATTTGGACGTACAATTAATAGATAAATGGATTAAAAAGATAAGCTGATTTTTATAAAAATCAGTACTGTACATTCAGATCAGAAATAAGAGTGGCATTCGGAGTTCAGTCCTTTTAAACAGGTATGACTCTCAATCAACTCAGTGCTTCTCAGAGGCAGCAGTGAGACTCGTCCAGTGACAAGTTACACAGTGCACAAGATAGATGAGATACAGACGTACCAATACTACTGGTCAGTATTCTTAATATTGCTGCTCTTGCAACTGAAATGTTACATTAACTTCAATCATCCCAGGGTGTGTCTATGTAAGACAAGCGTTGGATCTCAGTTGTGAGGATGACTGATGAGATCATTTCCACTCCCAAAGCTCAGTTGGGCAATTGAGGCAGATATATAGCTACTACTTGAACATTCTCAATACATGTAGGATTTTTATCATTTAGGAGCTTGAGTTGAAATCTCCCCAAGGACCCAGCAATACCACTTCTGGGTGTATACCCTAAAGATGCACAGTTGCACTCCAATGGCATTAGCTCAACTATGATCATAGCAGCATTATTTGTAATAGCAACAACCTGGAAACAACCTAGACGCCCCTCAACTGAAGAATGGATTAACAAACTGTGGTACATCTACACAATGGAGTACTACTCAGCAGTAAGAAAAAATGATATCCTAAAATTTGCAGGCAAATAGATGGATTTGGAGAATATCCTCCTGAGCGAGGTATCACAAACCCAGAAAGATAAGCAGGGGATGTACTCACTCATTAGTGGACTCTAAACAAACAAACAAGAAAAAAGCAAAGCATGCCCAAGCTGCAAACCACAACCACTGAACAGCTTGGGATCTGAAACACCTTGGACTGACTCCTTGGATCCCACTCCCCCTAGAGGAACACCTGACTCAGTCTTGATGTCGGGGGGGGGGGGGGGGGGGGGGGGGGGGGGGGGGGGGGGGGCCGGGACACACGACTGGATTTGCCAGGAGTGGAGACTGATCCAAGCAATATTGGGACAGTGGGACCTTGGGACTGCCTGCCCATGGTGGGGACTGGGGAGATGTGGAGAAGAAAGAATGACCTGATGTAGTGGGAGGGGGAAGGGACCTTGAGTAAAGATATACAAGGATAGAAAATGTGACTTCTTTATTCATAAAAAAAAAAAAACCCCACAATGACGGTGACTTGTGTTGCTTCAGGTGTTTCTGGAGGCTTTATAACCAGTAATTCACAGGCTGGAATCCCTCACTTGGCACTGAAGTTTGTATTTAATAATCCATGTCATTAAAAATATTTTTTCTTTAAAAAAAAAAAAGAAATCCTGGCCATTTTTTTTTTGTTTTGTTTTTTAATGGGCTGTAATCACCTTGACAATACAAATTAACTTATCTATACCTCTTTTCCACATAGTGGAAAACCAATAAAGCTGTCTTATAGGAGAAGTCATACTATATGTTATAAGCAACATAGGGTATTTACAAGCACCTGGTTCTGTATATTTCAGCTATTAGAAATGTCACAAAACACACTGGGTGGTGTTGGTGCATACCTTTAATCCCAGTGTTTTGTAGGCAGAGGCAGGCAGACCTTAGTGAGTTCAAGGCCAAGGCCAAGTCCAGCCTGGTCTACAAAGTCAGGTTCTAGGACAGCCAGTACTGTTACACAAGAGAAACCCTGTCTTGAAAAACCAAATTACAAAAAAAAAAATGTCACAAAACACAATCTTACCAAGGTGTGCCGGGTATATGAGGGGCTATACTGGTTAGGGACAAGGCTGCAGAGGGATACTGCACGGAATGACTGTCTAAGGCAGTAGCTTGAATAGAAATGTGAAGATTATGAAATTGAGTGGACCAGGTCTTCATGGGCCTGGATTTGTCTGGAGGAGAGTTCTGAGGGTTTTATACAAGGAACACATGCTGGATTTACATGTTCTACATTTTTCTTCCAGTAACTATAGAGGCTAGAACCGAAGATGGACCCAGACACAGGGAGCTCAATAATCAGGGCCGACTAACCTGGAAAAGCTGAGAAGACCTAGAGAAACTATCGGGTGGTGAGCAAAGGGGAAGGGAGGTGACTCAGAAGGGAGAGCAGAGATAGGAGCATCAGAGAAAAGGGAAAGTGCCCAGGATGTAGCCAGGGCTTCTGGTCTGGGCCAAGAGATGTTATTGGAAATGTCAGACAGGCTTGAAGCTTAAGATGAAGGAAATCTGGGTATGGGCTCAAGAGAAGAAACTGGGGTGCATGTAAGCAAAGCTTTATGCCTGCAAGATCACCACCTAGAGCACACATATACAGTCCACAAGAGAAAAACTACTGGCCAGAGAAGGGCATTCATGAAACAGGCAGTAGGGAGGAAAAGAAGGACACCACTATGCCACAGAAACCATGCTGGAGAGTTATAAGAAATAATAAAGAACAGGCAGACACCAGAGGACAGCACACAAGATGAGGGCTGCAATTATGGGATCACAGGGTGAATGGCATCCTGAGTGAAAAATGCTCCTCCTTGAGGGCAACTTTCAGAGTCATTTCTTTTTCTGTCTCCTGGAGACCCAGGGCTCAATCCCAAGCAGTCAATGAGGCACATGCAGCAAGCATCATACCTGTTGACTCCCTCTTATTGTATCACAAGTATGGGTCTCATAAATAGAAAAAAAGGCTTTTAAAATAGTTAAGTATTATATGATCTAGTATATTATCATGAAAGAGCTTCCATCCAACTAGGTACTGGTGAGAAGCCTTTGCCTGTAATTCACATATATACTCATGGCTTCAAAAAATTTCCCTTGGACTGACTGGCTGGTGGTCCTGTATATTTCAATCCTTGTTTCTGCTCATCACCCACAGACTGTTGGGGCTAGATACCATGGGCCATGCTCACAGCAAGAGATGATACCTGACCCCCTGGAGTCAGCACAGGGTAGTGGGAGGAAAATCCTAGAAGCCATTCCTATGAAGGGGTTGGGACCACTCATATTCGGTTTAAGGATTGTCTCAGTCTGGGCACTTTGAGTATTTATAGCTAGATAGCTGTCTATCTAAGGTCTGTTCTTTGCACTGAATGGTGTTAAACAGTATCATGGTCTGCCATCAACTAGACAACAACATGTCCCCACCCTAATGTGACAACTAAAAATGTTTCCAGACATTGACAAATGTCATAAAACCCTTTCCCTGGAACCAGGTCTGTTTTTAAAACCATGAAATAAAATTGAATTCTCTCCTGAGGTTATAAAACCAAAGCTAGTCAATACTACCTCGCAGACGTCAAAAAATGCTTTTGGTCACGCCAGTGGTACCTGAGAGAAGAAATGTGATGTGGTGGTCTACAGGTTTCATCAACTGCACCTACAACAACTTACTTCTAACAATTAAAGGAGCCTGTGAGCATGTTGCTAAGGCCTCTCCCAGGGCCTTAGTGTACAACTCATGCTATGAGTAAGGAGCTCTAAATCTTACCTCATCAGGCACAGCAAATCCACTGAGCATAATCCCAGTCATTTAGTCATAAGCGCTGGAAAAACTGATAAGATTCTTTTTATTCTACACAATAATTATCAACACTATGACTCATTTTACACACACTGGACATTTCAGGATGGGTGAAAACATGTATGAAACAATACCATCATATTAGCATCTACAATTAATTAAGTAATAAAAGCACGGGGGAAATATTCTCATTCTTATAAATTAAAAAAGCAATGTCAGCATCTTGTGGTGAGAAATATACTAATTTAAAGTATGTGTACAGAAAGGGAGGGAAGGAACCCTTAAGAAGTACTTTAACATCTTCTTTTGATAAGACAAGGATTTGGGTTTAACTACCTTTCCTATACTACTCACCCTTCTTTCTTCTGACAGTAACATTAGTCTCTTAGCTCATTGCTCCCTGACAGCATCCACTCCAGTTCTGTTTTCTTTGCTAACTGCTACCTGTGTTTCTCAGCTTTTCTCCTAGTTTCTGCTCCTATTATGGCCAGTAGCCTTTGGTCAAAAGCCTCTAAAGCATTGTTTTTATACTTAAGAGTGAATGTTTACCATGTCTCCTGTTGCAGACTGGACATGGTCTGTACTTCTGCCCTTGGCTCTAACCATTTCCTTCCAGTTTGCTCTGCCCTGACCACAATCTGAGTTTCCCACTTTTCTCTGACTGGCCAAACTCACACTCATCTGAGTGTTCCTTCTGTCACATGCTCTTTCCTGAACCCTGTCTTTTTGAAGAGCTTTTCCCTTCCTTAAGTTTCTAAGCTATAAAACAGACTTGATAGGCAGCTCCCCTAGCTCTTATCAGCACAATACAGGTACATGATTACTATCAGGAGAGATGCTATCAATGACAGTAACATCTTTGTTCTCAATTCAATGTCTCAGCAGCAAATGCCATACAGAAAACTTATAAAACTTGTGGTAAATGAGTATTAGCGAAAAAGAAACCAAAGATGTAAGTGTAAGAAACCACTGATGTTACAGCTAGCACACACAATCTACAGTTTTCTTCTTTTTACCCCTAATTTGATTCCCTGTCTCTTTGCTCCTTTGCCTTCAGAGACAACCACTATTCTAAGTCTTTTGTTTTAGTAAATTGCTTCCATAACATTAGATTTGTCATATAAACAAAGTTATCACTTCATAACTATTTTTTGCTAAGTGTTGTTTCTAAGATTCATGTATACTATTGCTTATTTTTAGGGCTTACTCATTTTCTCACTTTGTGATTTTTTTTAAAAAAAGATTCATTCATTATGTATACAGTATACAGAAGAGGGTATCAGATGTCATTGTAGATGGCTGTGAGCCACCATGTGGTTGCTGGGAACTGAACCCAGGACCTCTGGAAGAACAGTCAGTGTTCCTAACCTCTGAGCCATCTCTCCAGCCCCTCACTATGTGATTTTTAACCAAAGTAAATATCGTCATCTGAACCTTGGGTTGTTAGTGCTGGGATTACACTAGCTGCATTTTCTTTCATTTCTTGCAAACAAAGCTGCTGTTGTGATTTCTAATATGAATTCTAGTGCTCATTTGCAGTAATTTTTCTGAAGCTTGTAACCAGACATGAAATGGCAGGGTTTTCATGGTACATAAATGTTAAATTGGATGGTTAATGGCAAAATTTCAAAAGACAGAACAATTTTATATCCCTCATTAGCAGAGGATCAGTTTCAAGAAAATGTACAAATCTGGCTTTCAATAATGTTTTTTAATCTAACCTCACATTCTCTGCTTTTTAAATGGTGACTTTGTCCATGTACATTTATTGTGATTAATCATTTACCAAGTATGTACCTATTACTCTTTCTTGTATCTCGGATATTCCTTATGGAATTACTTTTTCTTTCTTTCCTTCCTTCTTTCTTTCATATTCCTATTAGTAAAAAGTCTTAGCTGTAAATTCCCTTCCTTTGTGTTTATATAAGAACTTCATTATTTCACAAGTATATTAGTCTCACATATAAAAGGGTAGTAATCAGCCCTCCTGGCCAGCAGTGGCATTTCTTAGATAGTACCCTTTAGCACCAAGAATGTAGGATGCTGTGAACAGAGAGTAGCCAACCATCTGACAGGTTTTTACTTCACACAGATATGCTTAGCAAATATGCCAGACTTCCCATTTGGGCAATATTTAAGAGAAGAACTGTTGTGGAATATTACTTTAACTATGTAAATGTGTGCCGCATTTGTTTAAATGTGTAAAGATGTGTTACGTTTGTTTCACCTTGCTTGTCTAAGACACTTGACAGGCCTAATAAAAAGCTGAATGTCCAATAGCTAGGCAGTAGAGGGATAGGCAGGCCTGGTCGGCAAAGAGAGTAAGTAGGAGGAGGAATTTAGGCAGAGAAGTGGGGGGAGAAAAGGAGGAGGAAAGAGAGGGAGATGCCTAGAGCCAGCCAGACTTGGAGGAAGCAGGAAGGTAAAACACACAGACCAAAAGGAAGGTAAAAAGCCCCAAGGCAAAATATAGATAAAGAGAAACAGGTTAAAATAGTCAAAATAGTTGGTGGGACAAGCCTAAGCTACAGCTGAGTATTTATAACTAGTAAGAACTCTCTGCGTTGTAATTTCGGGTCTGGTAGTCCAAGAAAGCCTGCTACAAATTAAAAAAAAAGTCACAAAATTTAACTAGAGAACTAAGGCTCAACTAAGGGGCTTAAGAAGTACTGTGGGGTTCAGAGTAGGATATATATAAAAAAAAAAAAAAAAAAAAAAAAAAAAAGCTGGACCCCAGGCAGGCTATGTTGTAGGAGCGCCTGAATTTCATTTCTATACAGGACTGCTCATGTGCACAAACCATACCTTTACCCAGAGTCTAAGAAGAGCCAGTGGGCATGGCTTTGTGTTCAAAGACAGTATTGTGCTTTAATAGAAATAGCGAACTAGTATTGAACAGATAAGCATGACACCAAGAAAATGCTATCAAAGACTGAAGAAGAGAATAAGCAATTGTATGAAATGCCACACACACAGTTTTAGAATAGAAGACCAAAAAGAAGTTGTTAGTTTAGGTACCAACTTCTTTGTAAATGGGGGCATTCCTGAGTGACTCTGTAAAACAAAACAAGACAGCGCAGGCTGTGTAAGGGCTGGGCTGGGTGCCTCAGGAAATTCTTTCAACTAATTTCTTTGCAAGGTTAGTAGCTGGAAGAGTGCTTCTGTGACACATCTTAAATAGACTATGGGGAAAATGTCCATGTTATCGTGACATTAACTCTTAATCCATGGTATAGCGAGTCATTTATTCACCTGAGAAGACTATAACCTATTTGGGAAATGAAACTTTCTGAATATTAACTACCACTTATCCCCAAGAGAACATGATAACTAGAACACAAAATTATTGCATGAAGACTATAGAAGCAGTGTGTGTGTGTGTGTGTGTGTGTGTGTGTGTGCATGCGTGCAGGTACACATTTGTGCCTGCATTTATGTGGGCATGGGGACACGTATGTGTGCGTGTGCGTGTAGACTTGCTTTTGACTCTGGCCATCTTTCTAGCTGGCTTTCCATTTTACTTAGGCAGGGTCTCTCACAGAACCTAGAGGCTGACAATTCAGGACAGTCTAGCTTGTCCTGGGGACATGTGGCTGCCTCTCAGGTGCCAGGATTACAGGAGCTACTTTGTCTCCCTAGCTTTATGTGGGTCTAAGGGACTGAAGCTTGGACACTACCCACACTCTGGAGGCAAGAGCTTTAGCCACTGAGCTACCCTCCAGGTCCTGCCTTAATAACTGACCAGGTGACTGTCCACTCACCCACTTTCCATCCTCCAGACACCAAGGACAGACATGGCAGTCTCAAAGGGGCTGTTGTTACTTTCTAGGGTTCACCCTCTAGGTGGCCAAGTGCTGTTTTGCTGGAACCCAAACCTGATTCCCTGACCACTGCCATTAGCTAAATATGGAGTGAAGATGGGCAGGCGGTGACACTCTGCTCTGAAGGATGGTTCCTGAGCACCATCCAACAGTGTGTTCACGATAACTCTTTCCTCTGTTCTTATTCTCTTACTGAAGATTCAGCAACTGTCTGGATTTGAGTATCTAGCTTCTATATTGAGAGAAGAGCAAAGATATATAGGCTCCATTCTAATTTATACTCAGATTTTAATATTGCTGAAATAATATGGATAGTGGGAGATTTCTTTAATCTATGAATTCACTACTTCTAGGAATAATGTAAAGTTCTTCCTTTGAGAGACATCAATAATTAAGAACAGTCTCTTTAAAATGTCAAAACCCTAATGCTAGTGTGCATGGTTGCCTAAGTAACGGGATGCTAGTAAGAACATGGGCTGGTTGGCTGTGTGCATTTCCTTCACGTGCAGGTACCACTGGATGGAGGATGTTTTCTTTACGCATGTGAACTTCTCACAGCAACCCTGGAAGGTACACATGGGTGTTCTCTCCACCTCCATAGAGGAGGGATCTAGGACACAGAGAGGCCGAAGAATTCACTTACGATCACTTAGCTTGTTGCAGCCTATTAAACTCCACATAAAAGCTCGTTCCTTTTTTTTCCATCCCTGTATATCCTTATTGAAGGTCTCTTCCCCTTCCCACCACTAATCTTATTTGCATTTCCACCCTTGATAAGCCATGCTTATGATTATTATCCTCTGTATAGTTATTGTTAACTCTTCGACATTTTTTTAAAAAATAAATAAATAAATAAATAAAAATAAAACTCTTCTGGATTCAGAAAAAATAAATAAATAAATAAATAATTAGATGTTTTTTTTAAAAAAAAAAAAAAAAAAGCTCGTTCCTGACCATAGTATCTCCTGTGCTGACTCAGCAACAAAGCGATAATTTTCAGAAATGGCCTCTCTGTCTATGGTTGGAGACAGTAGGAGAGAAAAGAAACTGTAAAATATTCCAGGAACACTTGGACCAATTAGGGCTTCAAAAACAATATTACCAAAAAGGAAATGAAAACAAGGGAAGAAATACTAAAGCAGCACCCAATAGTCATCATGTAAAGAAAAGAAAGAACTTATTCTCTTGGGAGGTATAAACTACTTATTCACAAATACCTGATGAGATAGAGAGCACACGAATATTCTCCCTTACAATGCATGATGAAGAACATCAGGTATGTAGCATTTCAAATCCAGATGTCTTCTTAGTCCTTTTTTTTTTTTTAAATCTATTTATTATGTATATATTATATAGTAGAGGGCACCAGATCTCATATTATAGATGGTTGTGAGCCACTATGTGGTTGCTGGGAATTGAACTCACACCCTCACTGGAAGAACAGTTAGCGCTCTTAACCTCTGAACCATCTCTCCAGCCCCTTAGTCCTTCTTAATTTAACATTTAGCATAAGAAGCAGTCACTAAATATATAGAAGGTGAGGTCAAATGCAGTCACCAGATATATAAGAGGTAGGGTACAAACACAGTCACCTAACACATGGGAGGTGGGATATAAACATTCAGCCCAATTTCAGCTTTTTAAAAATCATAAAAATACTTTTTACATTTATTTTTCTTTTTTTCTTTTTTTTTTTTATCTTGGATGTATAACTGAAACTTTTTTTTTCCTTTTTTTTTCCTTCCTTCTTTTTTTTTTTTTTTTTAAAAAAAAAAAAACACAGTAAAAAGAATTTAAAATGTGGAAGAGTTAACAATAACTATACAGAGGATAAGAATGATAAGCATGGCTTATCAAGGGTAGAAATACACATAAGATTGCTACACCTATATTTTCTTTGTGTTCATCTTTCCCTCTGAATTTTTTTTTTTTCCATCCCTGTATATCCTTATTCAAGGTCTCTTCCCCCTCCCAACACATCTGGTCATTTTTTTCCCTCTGCAACTCCCCATCCCCTCCCTGGGCAGGGAGCAGACAGTCCTATGGTCCCACTGACCCAATAATGCTTAGATCAGTCTCCACTTCTGGCCAAATCCAGTTCTTTCCCCCCTCCCTCAAGAGTGAGTCAGGTGTTCCTATAGTTGGACTGGGGTTTGAAGGGTCAGTCCAGGGTGTTTCTGATCCCAAGCTGTTCC